>JASANB010007170.1:0-18140 GCA_030248155.1 Sabatieria punctata
CAACACGCTCACAATCAAGGAGAGTTCCGAATCGGACCCTACAAAGTGGATGGTTTGCTGCGCTCTGTACATGGACAGGACCTGAAGAAAATCTACTCCTATCACGGCTGCGTCTATCACGGCTGCAAGAGCTGTTTCAAGGACCGGCGAAGGACTCTATTTACTGGATTGACTGCACAAGAAGCCTACGAGCGAACTGTGGAACGAAGACTGTACCTGGAGAGAGAAGGCTATGAAGTGGAAGAAGTCTGGGACTGCGAAGTGGACTCTATGCTGAAACGAAACCCCGAGATGAAGGCGTTCTTTAACTCTGTCAACATCCCTGAACCTATGGACCCCCGAGAAGCCTTCTATGGTGGACGGACGAATGCTGCTAAGCTGTATCACAAAGTTAAAGATGGCGAAAAGATGCACTACATAGACGTCTGCAGGTACAATAATTTATTGATTTTTTTTGGTACTTATCGATTCTGTTTCAGCCTCTATCCTTGGGTGTGCAAGAATGGCGAATTTCCTATCGGTCACCCCTCTGTGCTGACTGATGACTTCCGGCCTGTGACAGCTACCTCTCAACCCTACAAAGGACTGATCAAGTGCCGAGTTCTCCCTCCCCGACGACTACTGCTAGTGATGTAAAAAATTAATTTAATTGTAATTGAAATTCGCATAATTGACCCGTTTTTAATTTCAATTCAATTAATTTAATTTAATTGAAATTCAAAAGTTGGGCCATAATTTAATTGTAATTTAATTGAAATTCGCCTGGAATTTCAATTATATTTTCAATTATTTCCTGTGGTGAATGTAAGGAAATGTGTATTAGAGGCGCTAATAAAAACCTATTTAGGGTTTGTCACCTCTTTATACTGACCTCTCACTGAACAGTGATTTTTGGATGTATGGTGGGATGACTGACACCCCCTTTCTGGCAAAGGTACTTAGGAAGTGATGTTGCTCAAAAATGCTGGAAACCTTTTGATTATGCACTGATATACGTATATCAGTAATGAACTAACTGTAAATTTCCCCCATAATGCCATTTTAAGCGTTTTTAAAAGGCAACAATTTAAAATTTTCTCGCCTGGTTGCAGGCTAACCAGGTGTCTCTCAGCTTTTACATGGACATTTTTCTAAGTCCTGAGTCACGGTCGCTGTCTTTCTGTCTTTTAACAGCAAAATTACAATAATTTTCAAAAAATTGAAAAAATAATTGAAAAAAATTGGATAATTGAAATTTTCCGAGGTTCCATAATTTAATTGAAAATATAATTGTAATTGAAAATAATGGAAAACTATTTCAATTAATTTAATTTAATTTAATTGAAATTAAAAACTGAACCCATAATTTAATTGTAATTGAATTGAAATTCAAATTCCATAATTTTACATCACTAACTACTGCATCCTGTTCTCCCCCTCCGCTCCGGCGGCAAACTCTGCTTCCCTCTCTGCAAACTCTGCGCCGACCTGCGCCAATCTGAACGCTGTCTACACTCGGATGAGGAACGCTCTTTCTGGGGTGCCTGGTGCACTATCGAACTTTACAAGGCTTTGGAATTGGGCTATGTAGTGCTGGAAATCTCTGAGGTTTGTTTGTTTCTTTCTTAGACAGCAGTACATTTCTTTATTACAGGTCTGGCACTATGAACAATGGTCGAAATACGACGGTGTTGACGCTGATACTGGACTCTTTACCGACTATATCAACACCTTTCTGAAGATTAAACAAGAGGCGTCGGGATGGCCCGATTGGGTGAAGACGGACGTTGATCGAGAACGCTATGTTGAGGACTATGAGAGGACTGAAGGGATTCTGCTGGACCCTGCCAAAATCGAGAAAAACGGCGCTCTCCGGCAATTGGCTAAGCTGTGCCTGAATAGGTAACATTTTTCGTTTCATTTGCTATTTACTTAAACAGTTTTGTTTCAGTTTCTGGGGAAAATTTGGCCAGCGAAATAATCTTGGAAAAATGGAATACTTTACTGATCCGGCCAGCTACTTTGACACGGTGTGCGACCCTACGAACGAGGTGTCGGTGGTGCGAGCGGTTAGCGAGACGATGGTGGCTGTGAACTATAAGAAGGCGGAGGAATTCGTGGAGGCGTTGCCGCACACTAACAGTGTGATCGCTGCTTACACTACGGCGCAGGCGCGCTTGAAACTCTACTCCCACATCGAACCTCTGCAGGAACGGGTTCTCTACTTTGATACTGGTAATTTACTTTTTTGTTTGCTACTAGTATCTAATTTTTCTAATTTCAGACTCTATTATTTATCTGACGAGACCCCGAGACGTTTATCACCCGCCGACCGGTGATTTCTTGGGAGATATGACGGACGAGTTGAGTTGCTACGGTGTTGGAAGCTACATTACTGAATTTGTCTCTGGTAAGTCATTTTCACTTTTTCACTGTTTGCAGTAGTACATAGTGTATGTTTCAGGAGGCCCTAAACAATACGGACTACACATTTGGTCAACAAAAGAGAAAAACTATATCGATATTGTCAAGATTAGAGGTTTCTCTCTCAACGCTACAACCGCAAACCGGCTCAACTTCAAAACTCTGAAAAAGATGGTACTGCTTTTCATCAAGTCGGGCTGTAAGGAGACAGTGGATGTGGTGATACAAAGGATCGAAAGAACGCAGGGGAGAAAAATTGTGACTAAGACAACGAAAAAGACTTATTCTATGGTTTATGATAAAAGGGTCGTTTTGCCTAACGGCGAAACGTTGCCCTTCGGTTACTGAGCTTAAAGAGGAGCGATTATGATTTCTGGCCTCTAGCTCGATAGCCGATTTATTGACTTTTGCTGAAAGGGGGCGTTTTTGCCTAACGGCGAAACGTTTCTCTTTGGTTACTAAACTCAAGAGAGGAGTGTGTGATTTCTGACCTCTAGTTTGGTACCCGATTTACTGTTTCTGGACTTTTTTCCTGGATTTGGACTCTTTCTGAACTGACTGTATTATACAAAGTACAAGTTATACAGAGTTTATACTGTCTTTTATTTATACCGAGCTGTCTGTTGTACTGTTTTACTGTGCTGGAAGATTTGTGTCATAAATGAATACCAAGAAAATCGCATCTGTTTGCAATACCGATCAGAAAATAGCCCCAATTTTCTGCGGTGTCTATCCGTCCGACTGCCTACCGAAAAATCCACCGCATCCCGCCGCTTTTGTAATTAACACAGACCCCAAATCCAAACCAGGAAAACATTGGGTGGCGCTGTACATAGATAAGGAAGGTTTTGGAGATTACTTCGATTCGTATGGCAGAGAGCCGATTCTAAGGTCTTACCTGAATGAGAACTGTGTGGAATGGCAGTACAACGCTAAACAATTGCAAACTCCACTTACTTCGGTATGCGGTCAGTACTGTATATTGTTTCTGTATTTTCGGTGCAGAGACGTTCCCCTACAAACTATTCTCGACCAATTCAGTTCGGACTTTGTAAAGAATGACAGTTTAGTTTTGAATTTTGTCAACAAAAGATTTAGTATAAATACGGAGCTGGTTGACATGCAATTCATTGTTGACCAGATTGCTAGAGAGTTTATGTAATGTTTCCAGGTGGCTCCTTGCTGGTTTGTCTAAAGACGGCTTTTTTCAATCCGTGGCAAAGTGAGGATGAAAAGGAAAAGATATTGCGCTCCGTTTTTACTGTGGCGTACTTGGACGAATTGAAAAAGAAACTTAAATGTATTATTCAAAATCGGTGTTGTGGCTGCAACTCAGACTGCGCAGGAAACTACCTACCGGAAGATAAACCGCACACGTGCACCGAGTACACCAGTCTAGAAAAAGCAATAGCCGAATACGGAGACAGAGCCGCCGCTTTAATCAGTCTAAATAATGAAGCGAGATGGCGCATTTGTCGTAGTTTCTGGGATTTCATTTACGAGCTGGAACCTGCCAGCAGCGTCACCGACAAAGATGCGTTCCAGTTCGTTCAGAAAGACAATTTCTACCTAATTCGGACGGACGAGGTGTGGAAGAAAGAGTTTAGTGCAGCCGTGGGCAAAGTGTTTTGGTGTATTGACAAAGATTTATATTGATTTACACAGTGTAATCGAAATAAACGGTACGTTGACGATCGATACTCAGCATATTATCAAATTCGGCGTAACAAATCATTTCTATGCCTCCGGCCGGTATGTTTTCACCAAACTGTATCTCTACCGAAGTGCTTCCTTCCCGTATGAGCTGCCAGTGGACGCCATCTTGTTCATCAGGGCTTAGATCAAACACCAGTAGACAGTGAGAGTGTTTGAAATCGTACAGTGAAATGTAGTTGCCCGTGTCATCTTTAGAGTTGCCCAAACTTTCATACAACTGTACATATGGTCTAACGAACTCGCTTCCATTAAAATTCATCGTAAGTGGCTCTCTAGGGTACACTACTCCCGCTGCAGACACTTTAGCCGACGTCATGGAATAATTTTTGAACAGAAACGGCGATTTCTGGTAGTTTCCGTAGAAAGCATCCGAATCAACGAACCCTATCACCAAACGCCGAGGAATTTGGCCGTTGAATAGGGTATTGGAGGGGGTTGACCTGCGTCCTTCCGCTATGTGTAGCCGTCGCATCTGAACGCGCCTAATAGGGTACTTGGCCAAATGCCGTTGTAGCGTAGCTTCCAAACCGACCTGCACCGATTTCATGACTTCCACTTTACGTATGTACCACACCATATCTTGAATCTGTAGTTTGTACTGTTGGGGTTCTGCATCAAAACACAATAGAGCAAAACTGTCAGGATTTCTGTGCAACTCTAGCTGAATTTCGGTATTGTCCAGCATTAAACGGTCTGACATTAGCACGTCTGCGTGAATAGGAGCCATCAACTCCACCACTCTGTTAGCATTAGCATTAAAGAACCAGTTACGTCTGGCCACGAAACCTTGATTGGCCACATTTTCCACCTGATTAGCCGGTCTGTCCTTTTCGTACAGGGCAGCAGTGAGCTGACTGATTTTGGCGCCGTGATCGTAATTGAGTTCTGTTTCCAAGTACGCCCGATAGGCGTACATGTCAGAACTGTCGAACGCTTGTTTTCCATTGATATGAATCTTTATTTGTTTGAACAGCGTTTTACCCAACAGATTTATGGGAGCGACCACATTGGCATTTGCGATATCTGTTCCATCCGGCATTACAATTTTTAGTTTCATGTACAGATAATTCTTATTCAGTTGCAGGTAGTGGGGGTCGGCTTGAACGCAGAAACGCCAGGGCCCCGTGTCCGAGTTCGAGTTGACCAGTCTGGCTGCGTGCCAGTACCCATTCTCGATAGCGATTTGAGTCGCAGGAACAGCGAACAAGTTCAGTTCTGTCTTTGTACTAGGAATACTGAGCTGGTCGATTAGTTTAGCCATCTTACAAACCAAACAAATCTCTGACTGGCGACTGACGTTTTCCTTTTATAGTTTTCTTGGCTCTCTTTTTGGCAGGAGCGGCTGTTGTTTTCCTTTTGCGAGCAACGCCCAAACCGCGACCTTTCTGGCTTCTGGTCGCTTTTCTCAGCAAATTTGTAGCAGCTTGTTTTCCTCTGGTTTTTGCAGATTGTTTCAAACTTTGTCCAGACAAAACGTCAGCGCCAATTTGTGTTGCAGTACTTAGAGCTTGTCGACCGACCGTCTTACCAACAGATTTAGCGACCGGCAGAATTGCACGGAAAATTGAACCGAATAGAGAGCCCAATCCGGCACCGCGCTGATAGGGCAGTCCGATAAAGGCTGCACCGCCGTGTTGTAGCGCTTGCTGAGTGTAATAATTGGTCCAATAGCGTTCGCTTTCAGGAGAGTAGATGGTTCTCATTTTTCTTAAAGTGCAACTTCACAATAACTTTGCCAAACGCGAATGGAATTAGCTGACCCGTGTCACCTTTTATAGTTATTCTGACAGTCTGAAATTCTTTCTTTAGAACAGGAACGTAATGTTTTGCTACAAAATCATGGTCCACAATTTCCCCGAATTGACCTTTTGCTGGTAGTATTCTCAACAGGGGCGCTCGCACATTTCCAATTACTTGATTTTCCAACAGATCGCAGTAAACGTACAGCGCATCCACACCACCACGCATATCGATTGCGTATTTAGACAGAATTTTCCCACTGACGTATAGAGAGGTATCATCGAACTGAAACCCCATCAGGTACTGTAGGTGGTGCGATATACGTATTTTGGATATGTAATTTGGGTCGAATGCGATTTGTACACGTTTTATAGGGTGGTGAAACTTCCATTGCACTTTTTTATGAATTGTTTTCAGGTCCTCGATAAGTTGTGCAAAGAGGGCTTTCATTCTATCAGTCTTTATGTTTCTACTCACTCTTTTGCGCGCTTCCTGCGCTGCTTTTTCGGTCTGGTAAACAATTATTTCCAACAATTCGTCGATAGTGTCGTATTGGCCGGGCGGTAGGTGAACAGGTAACACCATTCTCTGTTCTTTCAATGAAATCTTTATCGTGTTTTTCTGGTAACCTTCTCTCTCATCTTTCTCATCTGTAATGTTATACCACGACTTTGGGTACTGTATTTGGGCCAATGCTACATCCCAACCGCCAGCCAGTGACACCATATCGGGTAGTTGCACTCGAAAATCGCATGTTGTGTTTCCCACGTGTGTATTACTGGGAAGTGTTAGGTAGAACTCGCTCATTGCTGCCGTTTCTTCAGCGAAGGATTAGGCAGTAAATACCCAAAGGAACTACTGAGCAAAGCAGTCCACAGTTTTCCTTCGTCTTTATTTAGAGACAAATTCACTATGCTTGTTATGACCACTACGTAAATCAGAATGACTTGAACAAAGAAAACAATCTCCGATTTAGGCAGCTGTTTACCAAATATGTGCCACTTGTCGCCACTCGATTCCGACATCATAACTAAAACTGAACAAAAACAGCAAGCTATTTATACTGTTACCAGTTCTTCATCAGTTATCCAACTGGTTTTCTTTTCATTTTTCCATTTGATTTTGTGCCACAGTTTACCTCTTCTCGTTTCAGTTTTTAGCACCGACTGAATCTCTCTGTAGGGACCGATATTAGGAATAACTTGTACCAGTTCTGGCTCGTAGAAAACTCCAAAAATAGGTTCGCCGGCTACATCTATAAGTCTGTACACCACAGGTTTTCTGCTATCCACTCTCTCAGCGATTGTGAACGTTTCTTTAGTGTAATTTGGAATGTATCCTTTTGACAGTTTGGTTTTCTCACAGAGAATTCTAACAATGTCTCCAACTTCAAACCTGTGTTTGACAGTCGGTTTCAGGTGACCGTAAAGTTTCTGCCAAACTTGCTGGGCATTTTGTTCTGTTACATCGATAGGGCGGTAACCCGTGGTCCTATTTACATTGCGGTTTAAGGAGTCGATTAATTTTGGCAAAATTTCAATGTAGCGCAATGTTTTCATTCTGGTAAAGTAGCGCCACAGTCGGGTTTTGAAAGTACGTACAAAACGTTCTGCAAATGCAGCTTTCACATCGGGGTTGTTGGCATTAAAGTACTGTATGTCTTGTAGCTGTAGGAAATCCTGAAACACTTTACCAATGTATTCGCGCCCTCTGTCGGTGCACAGACGCCATGGTTTTCTGCCCGACTCTCGAAAGATTGTTTCAAATGCTTTCTTGACTTCCTCTGGTGTTTTTCGTTTAATCGGAATAGCCCAGGCGTAACGACTTAGTACATCGATTACCACCACAACGAACGAATAATTACTGTTGTACTTTTTCAGACGAGAGAGATCGGCTAAATCCGACTGCCAATCAACGTCCAAACCAGCTGTAATTATTTTGTTTTTCGGGTATCTTCTTCTGGCCGGTTTGTGTAGTGTATAAGTGTCCTGACGAGATAGAAATTCTTGAACATCTTTCAGTTTAATTTTATTTGAACGTTTCTTAGCTTCTTTGTACACAGCTTGCGCCCCAGCAAAACACGCGGGACTGTCGAGATTATAGAACACATTGCGCAAAATACTTTCCATTCTTACCACTTCACCCAATCACCGAGTTTCTTAGGAGGGCCGGCCTGTCTCTGCCCTTTACGTTTGGCAATAGGAGTTACAGTAGCAAACAATTGTTGCACGGCCGGCGAAAACGTCTTTTTAGCTTTGTCACTCGCCCGACCACCACTCTCTGGACCGGCACTCGCGCCCTTCGGGGTGGAAAACTGTGGTTCTTGTCTCAGTCTGGCAGGTTCGGCTAGCGCCTCTCTCGGGACGTTTCCCGCTTGCAGTACATTAGCAAATTGCTGCCAACCTGGAGGGTACATTCTGTTGCGTCTCGGACGTACAAAATCGTGAACCAAATCAGTTATGTTGCTGTTTTCAAGAACAGTTCCATTCAGTACCAACTGTCCTTTGTCATCCCAAGCAATATCGGGGCTGCGTTTAATGTGGTGTAATAGAATTTTACCTTTATTCTTGACATTTCTCGGCAAACCATCTATAATATCTTCCAAATTAAGGGTTGTGGGAGGGACACTTAGAGAGACAGGTTTTTGCAACTCCTCTTTGACAGTACCGTACTGATGACGCATTTGAGTGAACTGTTTGTGTTTTACGTCGGCTGGCAAATTTGGATTGTGCAAAACAGTGGTCATGTCCTGATCTAGCTGGTTTAGGTAATTGACTCCCGGATTAAGTTGCTGTTGCGCTAACAACGTATTCAGCAGTTGTGGAGGTACCAAAGCCATTTTTCTAGCCATTACTTACGCAACGCTTCTCCCAGTAGTGTTGCCGCGATGGTCAAAACGGGCGCTAATACGGCGGGTAGGAAACCACCCTTTTGAACCAAAAGTTTCTTCTTCTTCTCAACTTTATCCTTTTTGTTCGCCAACTTACGCAGAATGTTTTTGTATTTGGACAACTGTGTTTTCTGCTTAGGTGACAGACGCACGGTACCTCGTAGAATATTATCGATTACTTCACAGATGCAAATTATTAGGTCATTCGAAGAAGTTTTCAGAATAGCTTTTCTCTGATTCGGAGGAGCTTTGCGCAGAACGCGCAGAAAGTCAATATTTCGTTTCAGTCTGGCAGACATTTATAGTTTTGGGAGATAGGCGTAAGTAATTTCGTTGGGGAAAATGTTTGTTCTTAGTCTGAACTCGTCCGAGCTTTCGGGCGTCAAATCGACCACTAAATATCCGTACGGCTCGCTGCAGGCGTCTTTATAGCTTTCCAGAAAGTATTTATGCTGTCCGGGGTACAGCTGACGCGCCAAAGTAGAAATTTGCAACTGGTCGGACGGGCACTTTAGCAACACCAAGTAATGACTGTTAATTCTCGACGTTCTCAGACCTGTGTAGAATAGATTTTGCAGAATGTTTAGCACAGACACGTTCCAGTGGTGAGAACCGCGAGTGAACAACTTTGTGTTTTCCTGATTTTTGGCGCACTCTTGCATCAAATCGTCCAGTACAACCAGCTTAGGTTGATTTTGCGTCCGTTTCAGCTCATTTATATCCGGCAGTCCTTCGCAAAATTCGAGTTCGGGTATAACATTCAATTCCTGATAAGTAGGTTGCCACTCACTATAGCAAAAGATAACTTTTTCCGGTTTTGGCACAATCAAAGTTCCAAAGTTGCGTAAGAATTTTTTCGCCCACTCTGTTTTACCGCTTTTTGTCGGGCCGCAAATACAACAAGTAAACGGATGTTGCCACTCCATATTTTTAATTCAATCTTCCAAATACACTTATATGCCGTTATATTTCTTCAACAATTCACGCATACAGTCCATAAAGTTTTTCAGATCTTTGATAAAGATAGCGGCGATCGGTATCTCGTTTGTCTTTTCGTTGACCACCTGTAGCTCGAACTTTTCCTCGCCTTTCTCGTTCTTCTTCTCCGTGCGCACGAACTGTAGTCGGAAACCATTGGCAGTTACGTGAATGAGTTCGGGGTGAGCGATCTGTTGACTTTTTCCGACGCGAATCATCGCTTTGCGAAACACTTCCAGCTCCGGACCCAGCAGCCAGCAGTAGAATCGGCGTTTGCTCAGACCAGGAGGGGGCGTCTGTTGTAGATGTACGTACTTCTGACCATTGAACAGCGACACCCAACTGCGCACATCGTTGACGTTGTCCACAACACCAGCCATCATAGTAGTAGCGCACAGCAAATCAGATTAATGACAATAAACAGAGGTTTCGGGAGACTTAGAGGATGCCTCGAGACAACCTAGGTGATTTTGAGACAAACTCGAGTATGAGTCATACTACTTTGTCTAAAGACAAACTCTCGGAATATGTATAAGAATAGAGACTGAGTCATTGCATCATTGTTCGTCATGGCTACCAGTCCTGTTCCCTCTCTCGTGCGCCAGAACGCCGTGTACTTCAGACCGGCCCGGATTCCCTCTATCACACCCTTGACCACTCACACGCCCGGACTCGTCAAGCTTATATACTCCAACAGAATGGTGTCGGGATCGGAAAGAGCGGCCACCAACCTCTTCGTGAACGCCTCCGACTATAAAGCGTTGGGAAGCTTCAAGCTGGGAGAGCACTGCTTACTGTTCTTCTTCTGCGAGAACGCAGACTACTGGAAAATAATGCTGGTACTAGTTTCTTTGAATAATCAAATCTCTATCTTTCTTTTTTCAGGTAAACGAACACCCGGATCAACCCTACAGATGCCCCGCTCTGGACGAGGACGAGTTTTTCTGCATACAGAGAGAGCTGAGAGGTCTACCGTTTGATATCGAGAAGGCGGAGCCGTGACTGAAAAGTGTTGTGAATCGGTGTTAATAAAACCGCAATACATATTGGTGGCAGACGTGGTATTCATTCGGTCGGCGCTTATCTGTAGAAGCAAAAAAAAAGCACGCTTGGGTAAGGGTGGCACTAAACGAAAAGCAACATTGCCGTTTTCATAACATATCCGCTGGCTGGCACGGTTTAGCGATGAGCAAAAACAGCAGCAAGTTGACGTATGAGCTCCTACTGAGCAAAAATGAGTTGTTTAACAACGTACGTATGAAGCAAAAAGCAGTAGCAAGTTGTTTAACATTGTACGTACCAGCAAAAAAGGCTGCAGAGTTTGAGGGGCCGGTTGCGTCACCCATCTAAAATCTAGCCGAAATACATAGCCCTATTACAGCTACTAACCTAACAGACCGTGTGGCTCACTCAGTTGGTAAGACCGCTGGCCTATGAGCTAAAGTTCAACCGACGGTTTTTGCTGTTTGAAACTCCCGAGCGGGGCGGAGTCATAAGGGGGCGGAGTCTCTAGCGGGCGCGGCTTATCTCGAGACGGCTGGGAGAGGCAGCGACGTCATGACGTCACTGCCCCCCCCCAGCATACCGGGCCTAACTACTTTCGTCAAAATCGAAAACCGACCAAAAATTCTTAAAGTACTCCAAAAGTTACTTAAAACACCCAAATTCTAGGCTCCAACTGTTTTTAGCAGGAAAGAAATTCAAGTTTGGAATTTTGTCGCACAGTAAAACTGGAAAAAAATGCGATTTTCAGCCATTTGAAGTCAATTTACTCCAAAACCCCGGGCCGTGGGCTTTCGTGCTTGGCACCAATCTGTAGCTAACAAATGGCGCTACAATAATCTGAAATAAAAAAACCCACGTAGGGGGGGTTTCAGACGAGCTAGGGGGGCGGGTAGGGGATCGAAAAAATATTTTTTCGTCAAAATCGAAAACCGACCAAAAATTCTTAAAGTACTCTAAAAGTTACGTAAAATCCCCAAATTCTAGATCCCAACTGTTTTAGCAGGAAAGAAATTCAAGTTCGAAATTTTTGTCCCATAGTTAAGCGAGCCGATTTTCAGACGGCTGTATCTCGGGACTGGAGCGGCAAATCGGGAAATCCTTTGCGGTGGTTACATAACCTATCGATATGTATTAGTGTATCAACTTACAGCTCTCTAGGCCAAAGTTTCAATTTTGGGTCTGAATAGGGCAAAGGGCCAAAACTCGATCAGTTCAGAGACTGGCTCTTAAAACATCGTACCCTATCACACTGAAGCACTTAACGCCATTTATGGTACTGGCACCATACTGGTGTATCCAGGATATTGCAAAGGGGGTTGTAAAATTTTGAAAGTGACTGTTGGGCCGCTGTACTGTTATTTTAATAGTGAAATTATATTTTAATTTAATATTAATATAATAGTCCCCTGCGTCGTCCGCATTATATATCATATAAAAAAGTGGAGAGGACATTTTTTGTGCACTACTGTATATGGTACCGATGCAAATTGAAGTGGAGAGAGCAAGAGCAGAGCGAGAGAAACTCGCACCAGAGTGGGAAACGAAGAGAGGCGATGATGAGGTAAAGATGGGAAAAATGGAGACCGCAATCGGTGGGGTTGTATTCGGTTGGGCTCTGCTTGAAGGGAATCGAGGAGGTTGCACGTGAAAGGATTGAGACGAGTTGAGAGAAGGCAAAAGGTTGTATCGAAGTGAGCATCGAACGGGGCTACACCTATGCCTGATGATCACTGGAGCAAAAGTGTTGACTTGAGGGATATGAACGAACAGGAGAACTGGTGGGCTCGTGGACATATGAAACCACTGGACTTGGTAGTAGTGCTTGGGCTTGGTGGTACTTGGAAGGTGGTGTGATGGTGGTGGTGCTTCGGCACCAAATGAGAAGCGTTTACTGGTTAGAAACAATGATTATACAGACTAGATAGGTGGGTTATATACACATTTTTCATCCACATCGGTACCATTGCCAGTACCATAAACGGTGTTAAGTGCCTGACCTGACAGTGTTATGGTATTTGTTTCGTGCTACGTAGAGTACATGCTACCGGCACTGTTGACCGAAGGTAAAATAAAGCACACCTGTCATTCGCCTACGGGGAGGGGTCGAGCCAAAAATTCAGAGAACTAAAATCGCTCAAAAAGTGAACTTTCGGGATAAAAATCGCTCAGAAATGCTAATTTCGACTCGAGCACAGCTTAAATTGTAAAGTGAAAAAATTGCCTACAAATTATTTCACAGAAAAATCAGAGAAAACCAAATTGCAAAAGAAAACAAAAAATCCTCTCACAGGTGTGCTGATCCTATCTGGGGGTGGATATTTACATGTACGTATGCGACTACAGTGCTTACCATAATATAATGGCACCACTCCCTTAGGCGCCGGTATCATTGCTGCCCGTATTGGTCATGATTGGCAGCAAAACTTAACTTACTGTAGCAGTACAGCGTCAATGAGGCCGTTATATATCCCCCCATGGCTATCATCCGTAAAACTATGAATGCTGTGAAACTGGGAAGAAAAGACCCAATCAGTCCACCAAGGGACATTATAGTCAATCCACTGAGCAAAACCAGCTTTCGCCCAAAACTGAAAAGCAAGCCGGAAATTATAGAGATATAGTATATACAGTGGTGCACAAAGAAAATGTCCTCTCCACTTTTTCGGGTTCACTAAAATCACTGTTTTTCACTCGATTATCAACGAATTTGAACCAAATTTGGAGGGTAGGTGCCCAATTAGTCCGGCTACTTGTGTTACAGTTTCGGCGCGAAAATTCAAATTTTTGCGGGAAATTTAAATGAACATGTGAATATCATAAAATGGTCTCATAAAAACGGCTCTTACTCAAGAAATACAAAAGCTATTCTGGTGAAATCATGGCCGCTTATAGACCCCACATAGTGCAGTTTTATGTAGAAGTTTCAAAACCCTCGCTCAAAGTAGCGTGAGAATCCGATTTTCAAAGTTGGCAGAAAATCGGCATTTATCATCATTTCCAAAGCTAACATTTTGAGGTTCACTAAAATTGCCCGTTTTCAGTCAATTCTCTGCCAATCTGAACTAAATTTGCAGAATAGGTGCCCAATGGGTCTGGCTAACTCTGCTAGAATTTCGGCGCGAAAATTCAAAATATGGCGGGAAATTTAAACATTAGTAGGAACAGTTTTTGCAGGATACTTTGTAGTTTAAATTTCCCACCAAAATTTGAATTTTCGCGCCGAAACTGTAACAAAAGTAGCCGGACTAATTGGGCACCTACCCTCCAAATTTGGTTCAAATTCGTTGAGAATTGAGTGAAAAACAGTGATTTTAGTGAACCCGAAAAAGTGGAGAGGACATTTTTTGTGCACCACTGTATATAGTAATTAAAGTATAAATTACATGTCGGCGAGGAAGCCACTCAGTATCGATCCGATAACCAGTCCGACCAAATTGAAGACATTTCCAATGTCTAACAAATATTTATTTTGGCAAATCAAGTTCCACTGAAATGTCCTGCTTTTACCGTCAGGCTCATAGCAAAACATCAGCATGCACGTGTACCAAGACCTTTGGGTAACCATATATAACAGGTCATCCGCCGATGGGGGAGGGGATTCAGTGGTCTAGCGTTAGCCGGGGGGTAAGAGCCCAAATTCTAGGGGAGGGGTTGGGTAAAACGCTCAAAAATCGCAATTCTCGGTTAAAAATCGTCAAAAATCGCTAAAATTTTGGGCTTAAATACAGGTGAAAAGTGTTGTTTTGCAGACGAATTTAGCAATTTTAATGTCTGAAATTCTAAAAAATTGTAAAAAAAATACTTGCCAGAAAAATCGGAGGGAAGGGGCAAACCCCAAGTTATACTGCATGTACAGTATGGGGTAACCTCTGAATATAAAGCATACATGTAGCAGGGGGTCTGCCCCCCGACTTAGGCCAGACCCCGGATGGGACCCACCGCCGAGACGATTTTTCCGACCCCCGCTTCGATTTTGCTGGGAAGTAATTTTTTGAGCGAATTTTTGCAATTTCAGGCACAAAAATTGCCAAAATCGCCTGTGAAAAGAGCGATTTTTGACGATTTTTAGCCGAAAATTGCGATTTTTTCGATTTTTGAGCGGTTTTTAGTGCCCAACTCCCTCCCAAAATTTGGGTTCAGACCCCCCCGGCGCCAGACCCGCTTCTGCATAGTGGTCAACGGTCAGCCTTCTTTTGAGCGACCGATGACCTCTGGCATTGCCCAAGGCTCTGTGCTGGGCCCTGTACTGTTCGCGGTGTACTGTATATCGATGCTGTAGCTCGAGTTCAGCTTCACCCTAAAATTACTGTATTGCTGCTATTACGCCGATGACACTTCTGTTTTGTTTCCAATCTCTAGCCAAGATGATCTGACTGACCTACAACTGGACTTGAATCGAATCTCCCAGTGCTTTTCTGATCTCGGACTGACATTAAATGCCAGTAAGACTAAATCCCTGTTGTTTTCGCCAGTACCCATCCAGCAACTCTACCCCCGCTAAGTCTGCACCTAAACGGCGAGCAAATTACTGCTGTCCAGGACTACAAATACAGGGTGTCTCAAAAAAAATGATCACATTTCTTTTTACTGCCATTTCCGCAAATTTTGACCAAATAGGCTGAAATTTGGTTCATAGGTGCCAAAAGTCGTGCAATTTTATGTGTTAAAGTTTGGTGCACTAGGCTTGACTCATTCCCGAGAAATTTCAAAAAAAGTGAAATTTGTTAAATCAATAGTGAAAGCCGGTCACCGAAAAAATGATCACATTTCTTTTCACTGCCATTTCCGCAAATTTTGACCAAATAGGCTGAAATATGGACCATAGGTGCCCAAACTCCGGCAATTTTATGTGTTAAAATTTGGTGCCCTAGGCTTGACCAATTCTCGAGAAATTTCAAAAAAAGTGAAATTTGGTAATTTCAATACCAAAAGCCGGTCACCGAAAAAACGTTACATTACATTATCGCCTAAACTCTAACGATAGCGTTGGAGTTCATGCGTCAACTTTTTACACACGAATTACCCTGAACTTCTGCGTTTACACTCCAAATTTCATCTAATTCCGTCAAAAATTAGAAAAGATATAGGAAAAGGAAATGTTTCCATTTTTCGGTGACCGCCTTTCACTATTGAAATTACCAAATTTCACTTTTTTTGAAATTTCTCGGGATTGAGTCAAGCCTAATGCACCAAACTTTAACACATAAAATTGCACGACTTTTGGCACCTATGGTCCAAATTTCAGCCTATTTGGTCAAAATTTACGGAAATGGCAGTAAAGAGAAATGTGATCATTTTTTTTGAGACACCCTGTACCTGGGAGTCACCCTCGATCGTCGCCTTCCCCTTCAACCAGCGCACGCAGCTAGCGGCTGTTAGAGCCAGACGAGCTATCGGTGCAGCCAAACGTCAAATTCTTGGTAAGGCTCCGCTTTTCTCCCTCAACTGACTTATTCCATCGAAGCCTGGTACCCAAACGAGTCGAGCCCGGCTGGAGAAAGCCCAGCGACTGTTTGCCAAGTTGCACCTAAACCGCTACGATCTGCCTTGTACTGATACTGTGAATCAGTGTGGCCTCAGTCCAATTTGACTGCGCTGGCAGCACAGAAAAGGCTGCTGCTTTTTCACTCTGTCTATTTGTGCTCGCTTTTGCCCGTTTTCTCTCCAAACCTCGCAGAGACGTAGAAGTGAGCGTCTCATGGCCAACTCCTGTCACGTTGAGCTGACCATCCGTACGGTCGCCACAGTAGTATAGGCTGTAGGACTTTCGACCCACAAACCTTGGCACGGGTCCACTAAGTCCAAAAACCCCCTATTTTGATACTTTTTGAGTCATGTTTTCATGCCACCAAGAATTTATGCTTGCCACCAATCGAAAAAATGTTTGACCAAAACATTCTTCTTGAATCAAATAACAACAATATTTAGCATAATAGCCACCTTAGTCACCGATTTATTGCTGAAAATAGTCACCGTTAGATCTTTGGAGAGCGATGGATTATGCTACAAGCCTCGGCACCGGTCCAACAGTCCAAAAAACCCCCATTTTTGATGCTTTTCGCATTGGCTCCCATTAAACTAATGTTCGAGCGATTTATTAAATTGAACAGTAGCGAACAAACGCGCGGCGGCGATAGCCATCATGAGAGCGGGCGGATGCTGGTAACCAGTTTTAGGCGGCGCAACCTCTCTCTCTTCAGCAGCTAGCCCTCCTAATAATAGTATGACGTCCACCGGTCCATTAAGTTGTATTGGCTCCCATTAAACTAAAGTTCGACCGATTTATTAAATTGAACAGTAGCAAACAGAGGCGCGGCGATAGCCATCACGAGAGAACGACGGGTGGATGCCGATAAACGGTTTTAGGCTACGCAAACTCTCTCTCCCTGTCTCTAATGCTTCCAGCAGAACGAACGCTCCCATTAAACTAAAGTTCGACCGATTTATTAAATTGAACAGTAGCAAACAGAGGCGCATATCAGAACAAGTTTCAACGCATTGGTTGACCATCGCTTTCATCATCTTCGATCAGATGCATATTTTCGCTTACAAATTGTTTCAACAAGTATTTGCGTTCATCCCAAGCCTTCTCTAGAGCCTCTGCTTCTGGCAGACCGCGCTTTTCATATTGATGAGCATAGTTAGCGATCTCTCTGAAGGTCTCATCGCGATTTTCGAGATAATCGACATAATCAATAAAGTGCTCGATCTGTTTGAAGAGCTCATGCAACAGCTGGCTAAGCAATGGCTCAACCAAAAGCTGTTCAGGATCATAGTTGTCCGGCAAATTCATGTCGCTGATTGCACCATCAAACAGCTTGCTCCAATAAAAATCTTTGTCTTCTTCTACCCCTTCTTCTAGTTCATCATCTGTTTCATTCTCCTCTTCTTCGCTCTCAACTGTTTCATCGTATGATTCTTCGCTCTGCTGATCATAATCATACTCACTCTCATCATCATCATACTCACTCTCATAATCTTCAGAATTTATTTTATAAAAGCACGATTCATGTCTACGTCTGTTTGAGCTGGATGAGAACTTTTTATTGCAGAACTGGCAAACTTTATCATCCATCTCTACACTACTCACCTCACCACCACCAGCCAGGCATGCAAACCTATGAATGAATAATATGGTATGATTCACGTGATTATATGAATGATCGATTCTGGATCGATTCCGATCGATCATCGCAGCAACATGTTCAGACGTGTTTGTGACTCATTATGATGAAATGTTGTGCAATCGTCGAGGTGACGTCATTATGATTGCGAAATTTCCCGGTACTGCAGCAGACCGTCGTGACGTCATGCGTCTCAGAGTGTCCCCTTGTATACTACTACTATGGTATGAGTCAGATGATTATGTGAATGATCGATTCTGGATCGATTTTGGATCGCTCATGAT
>JASANB010007171.1:0-74362 GCA_030248155.1 Sabatieria punctata
GTTTTCATCTTAGCTCATAAATTCTTCTGTACTCACTAAACAACACATATCCACAGGCCACACTCTGGAGGGCCTGTTTTCCAAACATAAAAATACCCCTAGAGACCCATCAGTATAGGGTGTATGCGAGGACCAGAGCAATTCTCGATTTGGCCGGCCACTGCGGGACCCAGATTGTTAACCTTTGCCGTTAGGGCTTTATCATCACATTATAGGAGATCATCAATTAAAGAGGGGCACAACACAAGACCTAATTAATGAATAAACAATAATTTAGTAATAATAAAGATAATAGTGATTAATTAATATACCCTACCTATAGTGGAGGGACCCCTAAAAGTGAGTTAAGCCCAAACGAACAGAACGTTGACGAATAATTAATTTATTTAAGGTTTGACGAATAATAATTGATTAACAGTTACCTACCTAGAACGAGGCGATTCCAGCAATTCTAAAACGCTGCACCCTCCCAAAAGTAACAGAGGCCTCTTGCGAATAAAATTCAGAGCTGACACTTTAAACCGGGATTCAAAACTACATTTAGAAGAACCCAGCGTTCGATTATTTTCCCACAAAAGAAAGAGATTTTTGGTGAAAGAAAATAAAAATACCTCTTTCTGCTTAACTATTTGACGCTTCTCCTTAGTCTAGCTGTTACTAGCACAAAAAACTGCACAGGAAACGTGCAACACACGCCTATTCTATAGCGCAGCAAAAAATAACCTAATGACGTCATGAGGACATCACCGAACACGCCCGGGCGTGCCGGAGCAGGTGCTGAACGATGACAACTCCTAACCAAGCAATGACATATCACGCCGATTAATGACATATCCCTTAAAAAAATGAGTTGTCCTAAGATCAAAAATGATAGATGGAGGGATATCTCCGTATTTTCGCTGACATCTCATTTTGGAAAGTACGTGATCTCATTTTTCACCTCGGGACATATCATTTTCCGGATCTATCATGTTGCCATATGGCAACATGTGTGTTACAAGGAGTTAAAAAGCATTTTTTGCAATTTAGTCAGGAGTTTTACCCGATTTTTATTCCTCAAAGGTCACTGTAACCCACTTTTGGACACCAAAAATAGGTTGCAATAAAAACAAATTGCACGCTCCATTTACTTCTGCCCTTGTCAATCACTTGATGACAGGTATGAAAGCATCGTTCATAGCTATCTGGTACATAGCACCAAGGTTCGTTGTAATCGTCAGTGGCTCTGCAGTAGTTATGGTCAGGAAAACCATATCGGCCTTCCCAGTGTGAGCAGCGTCTGCCACTGAGAGTTGTGGATTTGGTACCGAAATACGAACCCGCGCGCTTGCAACTGGTGCTGTCCTTGAATGCGCATTGCTTTGATTCGATAACAAAGGTTGGAACTGCAATAAAAGTTCGTAGAATTTGAAATTTTCAATGAAATCGAGTGAAAGGGCACATTTTTCAGGCTTGTAGCAGGATGGAAAGCAGTAGTCCCAAGGTTTTCTCGAGAAGCTGAATTCTCTTAGTGAAACGCAAAGGAGCCACCTCATTTGTGGTGCTGGCGCAGAACGTTTGGTCCAGACAAACTCTTCCAGTCCTGGTCATTGCTTTAGGACCTCTGTAGGCATACTTACACAGACCGGAGCCGAAGTATGCGCACTCCTTTACACTCATTTACACAGACGTCAGCTGAAGTGAAACATTTGTTTCAAAGTATTGGTTTTAGTTGCTTCAACATTTACTGTCGCCGCAAGTCGGAAAACAGGGCTTCCAATTGCCGGGAATAAAGCACCATGGCGCCAAATACATTGTTTTAGTTCTACAGTAATTTCCTGTGTAACCGTGTACTCCGTCCCAGTTTTCGCAGGGCTGTCCAAATACGGTCGTTGATTTATTGCCCTTATAAGTGCCTCTCACTGTACAAACGCGACTGCCCGTGTACGCACATCTCTTTGAATATGGCACGCAATTATAGGCTAAATTCGTTAGAATCAAAGCACATACATTGTATGTTGAGGAGAAGCGTCAAATAGTGAAGCAGAAAGAGGTATTTTTATTTTCTTTCACCAAAATCTCTTTCTTTTTGTGGGAAAAATAATCGAACGCTGGGTTCTTCTAAATGTAGTTTTGAATCCCGGTTTAAAGTGTCAGCTCTGAATTTTATTCGCAAGAGGCCTCTGTTACTTTTGGGAGGGTGCAGCGTTTTAGAATTGCTGGAATCGCCTCGTTCTAGGTAGGTAACTGTTAATCAATTATTATTCGTCGTCCCTAAATAAATTAATTATTCGTCAACGTTCTGTTCGTTTGGGCTTAACTCACTTTTAGGGGTCCCTCCACTATAGGTAGGGTATATTAATTAATCACTATTATCTTTATTATTACTAAATTATTGTTTATTCATTAATTAGGGGTCTTGTGTTGTGCCCCCTTTAATTGATGATTCCCTATAATGTGATGATAAAGCCCTAACGGCAAAGGTTAACAATCTGGGTCCCGCAGTGGCCGGCCAAATCGAGAATTGCTCTGGTCCTCGCATACACCCTATACTGATGGGTCTCTAGGGGTATTTTTATGTTTGGAAAACAGGCCCTCCAGAGTGTGGCCTGTGGATATGTGTTGTTTAGTGAGTACAGAAGAATTTATGAGCTAAGATGAAAACCTGGAAGTACTCAATTCCGTTCCGGATTTTCCGACCCATGAATGATTTGATTAAAACAGGGAATTATTAATTAGAAAAAATGTTACCTGGAAAAATAGGGAATCGTTCCCAAAAATATTTGATATTCTGCAATTTTTTGTCGAAGCGCCACTACAGAACGCTCCCGGGAGCTGGGCGAGGTGCGGCCGGTAACGGAGCCGGAGGAGGCGCAGCAGGGGGCGGTGGAGGAACCGGCAACACCGAAGGCAAGCCCGGTCTAGGGGACAACAAGGACAAAAAGCCGGCCAACCGAACTGAAATGCAGGTCAGTTTAGTTACTTTTTTGTAAGCTTTTTTACACCCAAGCTGAAGGAAATTAGCCCCAGGAGGCATCGAAATTACGTACTGCAATCATTACCACGATCTTGGGTTATTTTGTGCAATTAAAAACCTTTAATACTTCTGTATAGGCCGTAGGTGGTGGGGAGGAGGACTTGTCTGACGACCTCAGCAACATCCCGGATCTGCTGGATGACGTCCCTACTCCTCCACATCATGGAGCGCAGGGATTCGGCAGCGTACCGGTACTGTTATTTTACTAGTGGATTTTGATTTCACTATTTTCTAAATTTACAACAAATTCAGCTCTTCAATTTAGTTTTTATTTTTGTTTTACTACCAAGCAGCTCCAATTTCACTAATTTTTGTTTTACTAATAATTTTACTAATTTTACCACTATTTTACTACGATTTTACAAGTCATTAGGGGCAATTTTGCATCAATATTCCTTTTCGTTTCTTTGCTAAATTATTCCCTATCACTAGAGACCTGCATGGACCGCCCTTATGAAAAAACAATCTTTGTGGTTCGGCCAGACTGAAATCCTCAAAAATGTTATGTATGGTGACCAGGCCCTGCCCGTGCAGGTCTCTCTCTACCTACAGTATCAACAATTGGTCTATTTAGTTGGTGATCGGAGGACTGGGAGCCACCAGTGGTGGGGGCGCGGCAGACGGTATTCGTCCTCCCACCAGGCCGTTCAAAGTCCGTTTCTCAGCTATTTTCTGTTGTTTCCGAGTCACATTTACATTTTCAGTCCTGGTACCACTTGCTCGTGCGCATTCAGGAAAGAGAACAAAGGCGCCAGGACGGCAATCGGGGCGGCAGCAAGGGCCGAAAAAAGAAGGACCATCAACGCAGGGGCAGCGGCCGAGATGACGACAACGACGAGGACACCGATCAGAAGGAGCCGCCGCAAGAGTAGAGTGGGGAGTGCATTCCGGCCGACAAACCTAAATCGCTGCCTGTGTTTGTTCTTTTTAGTAAAATGTTGTTTAGTAATAGAAGATTTTGGTAACTACTGTTTTTTCTAAATTTGGATCTCTGTTACGGCGGCTTGTTGAATATTCTGCATGGGCAGCAATTAAAACCGTGGTGATAGCTACTGGTACTGGTGGGTCAGCTCAAAAATTTAGGTTGCCGGTCAGAAATTCTGCTAAAACAAACCCAAAGCGTCAAAAGCAGTGTTTACTTCGTGATAGACACCCCGAAAGTCATTAGGGAAGCCGAAAACTGCATCACAATTAAAGCTAGGACAGCTAATCGTCCGCCGAATGAGGTCCAGAGCTTGGGTTGCCAGTCAGAAACTCTGCTAAACAAACCTAAAGCGTGAAAGCAGTGTTTACTTCGTGATAAACACCCCAAAGGTCATTAGGACAGCCGAAAACTGCTTCAAAAATAAGCTAGGACAGCTAATACAGTCAAAAACTGCGTCAGAAATAAGCTGGACAACTAACATAGCCAAATGACAAACTAATTTTATCAGGACATGTCATGATTTTCTTCCGAAATGTTGTCATTTTCTTCGGACATGTCCAAAAAAATACGGATATGTCCGTCTATATTTTATGACATATCGTAGAATTTTCACTTTACGATAGGTAAAGTTTCACTTTACGATATGTCACGAAAGTGAAGTGACATGTCACTTTTGGCGGTGTGTTACAAGGAGATAAAACCCTATATTTGCTGTTTTAAGACGTGTAAAAACCAATTTATTCCGTATAATTAAGCTAAAAAGCATTGCTGGCAAACTAATCAGAGCTTCTGGAACCCTATTACAGTCTTTCAAATGAAATTAAAGTTCCGAAACCCTGTCTACACCTCTCTGAAATCATACTGAAATTGTATATTTTGTTCTGAGAATGCTTTTTAAATGCGTTTTTGAAGGCAAAATTTTGAAAATTTTCTCGCCCTGGTCGGGCAGAAGCCAAACCAGGCTACTATAAACTACTAAAACTTGTAATTTCTGTTAATTTTAAGCTCGAATACCTGTTAAACGCGTTTTTGAAGGCTAATTTTGCTAACCCTGGTTGGGCTGGGCATCTGCCCAACCAGGCATTTGCAAAATATTACACCCCTTTCCGAAATCCTGCAAACGTCACTGAGTTAGTTAGCTAAAAAACCGCCAATCTGGTCTTAAATACAGCTGAAAATCGATCGCTGTTTTACAATCAATTTTAGCAATTATTGTGCCTGAAATTCAGAATCAATCTGAATTTCAGGCACAATAATTGCTAAAATTGATTGTAAAAACTTGTGAAACAGAAATTGCAAAAGATTGGTCTAAAAACTGCGTCCCAGAAAAGATAGTGGAGAAATAACCTGGGTACAAGTCAGTCAGTGCGGGCAGAGCCTCAGCCAGCCCCCTAAGCGCTATCTTTTATAGAACGTTGTGCTTTCAGAAGCATGCTGGCAACAAGGATATTCGACAAAAGCTGACTGTTGGAATGCCTGTCGTGATGTCACGTGCTTCCACCAACATCAGGTTTACTACCGTATCTGTATAGACAAGTGCATAGCTGATGAATGCACAAGTTGCACAGGGTACTATTTTAGCATCTTTCTACTCATTAACTCAACTAACTCGACGAAGGCCACGGAATACTTGTACGGGTTTTCAACCGCGACCCACTTGTTTTCTGATAACCTATCTTGGGACCAGCCTTCGTCAGTTATTACAATTTCATATACACTACAATCGCTAAAATATGCATGAGTATGACGAACAATTCTTTTTTCGAGTCCAGATTAGTGTTGACGTTTAGTACCGGAACTCCTCTTAATGAAATTTGGCTCAGACCTCCAGGTATAAACCGCAACCCAACCCCCATCGGCAATTGAGATGGCCTCTAGTGTACGTACGTAAAAGTACATTGTACTATGTATAGCACACATGTGCATGACAGTGCTCTCGAGGGGGCAGGAGGGACGAAAATTAAAATTTACAAAGCGTTGCTAGAGGCTGCTAGAAAAGCTCAAGAAGCATTCTAAAGCCACAGAACTCAAATTTAACAACTGCGCAACTATACGCACCCTTCCTTCAGGGCTATTGGGTCGGTTTTTTTTCGATTCTTTCCGAAAACAAATACCGTTTGTTCCTAGGGTCTCGGAAAAACTAAAATGGGGAAAAAACTCAAGCAAGTTTTTAAAGGAAATAGGCACAACAACTGGTTAAATTCGCTTCAAATGCTTTGAATTTACGTTAATAGAAGCCTTACAAACATTCCATGGCATAACATTAGCTGTTTTTTTGGGAAAAAATACCGCTACCAATTTCAGGCAACGTTTATTAATGTATTTTTGTTGTTTTAAAATCAAATTACTGCTCTAAAAGATGAAATTAGTGCATTTTCTAATAAAAATCACGCTATTTCGTTGAATTCTGCAATAAAAACCTATTGTTAAAAACTTTTTCCGTCATTTTGGAAAATAACTTTTGGAAAAATACCGGGGAAAAACTGAAAAAAACCGGCTTCAGTTTTTCCGGAAAACAACAGCCCTGCTTCTTCCAGGCACCGAACCCGAAATTTTCTCAAAATTTCATGAAAAATATCGATTTTTTGACAAAATTTGTGTTCAAAATCCGATTTTTTAGCAGTTTTTTGTCAAAAACTCATGTACAGTATGTATGATGAATAGAAGCAGACACAACATACGGTGTTAAATCAATATATTGTGAAGTGGTAAGCTTTGTTGCAGGCCCTTGAATACTAGAGAGCTGAAAACAGTTGTGCAAAGCTGTGGTCGACCTATTGTATCGCCGGCTAGACGGGTAAAGGTGGCTGAAAGAAAACGTTGCAGACGCTTACCAAGCTAATTTTAGTTGAAAATAGTGGGAGGCAAGCTAGCACGTGAGGGCAACTTTCCGTGGGCCGTCTTTATAGACTTCGAGCACATCGTTTTTGCTCATAGACAAAGATGTATGCCATTCTAAAGTTATACTCAACTCGCTTTTGAGGCTCTTATTGCATGTGCGTGTGCGAATGCATGTGCATAGCAGACCCCACCCTCATTTTTGACCATGCTAATTTTTCACCTTCACTGAAAGTAAAAATCGGCCAGTATTATAGCAAAAATTGTTGAAACTGACTTCGTCAAACGACCACCTTTCTGCCCCAAAACAGTCGATGACGTATGGTTTGAGGATTTTCAGGTGCAGGAGTGGTTATTTCTTCAAGACACGTACTTACAGCAGCGCACTGCTTGTATGGACCAAGGGGAACTTTAAATCCGTAAGTGTACGCAGCGTTTATGTACTGCCGTTAGGATGTTTTACAAAAGGATAAAAATAGTCATTTCAGCTTTCGTATACATGTGCACGTCACCACTGACGTGGACACTAAAAACCTGCCAGGCAGAAGGTTTGTCATAAGGAATTATTTTCTAAACGGATATCGGTACCGTAACGAAAGCACAAACGACATCGCTATAATAGAGCTGAAGGAGAACATCCAAATTCAAGGTATCCGGCCGATTTGTCTCAGCGGACACAACTTCAACACCAACGATCGAACAGTTACCATATTTAGCTATGGACCAAGAGGTCTGATTTTAACTAACTTCAGAACTATTAACGTGGTACGTACGTATGGTTTTAGACGCAGTAGTGGTTTCATATCGTCGTCAACTTAATTATGCGACGTTGAAAATGTTTGATCCTTCTGTCGATAAATTTACCTGCAATAAGCCGCCCTTTTTCTTCTGTGTCAGACGGGATTCCACTCGAGCTATGGTCGTAAAGGTACATAAGTGGAAAGAAAAATCAAATCAAACTTGCAGCACCTTAGTTTGAAGGACAGTAAATTTATATTTATCAGGGCGATACAGGTGGAGGAGCGATGATAAAAGGCAAAGACGCTACCGGGCGACGGCGGTGGGTTCTGATTGGAATTCAGAGCATCAGTTACTTTCCGCTCCTAGGAACCGACGGTTTAATTGCTTCGATTCCCTATAACTTGGACTGGATTTGCAAACACACTGGGGTGTGCACTTGAGATGTGAGGGACAACTTTCCTACTACTGTAATGCAATGATAAAATTGCACATTTGTTGTGCTTTGATTGATCAAAACAACAACCAAAATCGCCAAAAACATTTTGATTTTTTTAATATTTTTAGTACATTCGGGACCGGAACGGTTGATCGAACCCGGATAAAATTTTGCAGACGTAAATCCGGTCAGAGACGCACAGACTATTTCAGCTTCAATCAATCCGGTACGCCAACAAACTAAAGTTACAGTATGTCCTTTTTTAATAAAAATAATGCGCCATGCCACAATTCAAGTGCTACGTACATTGGAAGCGTCGGTCCACTATAACGAACGGAGTGGTTTTCTTGCGCAGAAACCAACTATAGGGTTATTTTTCATGTTCTTTTTATTTCTAATGTCTACTTTTTAACCTCTACGGGATAAGCGGAAGCGCGCTTCCCTTAAATTCTATCGCCGAGAAGCTGTATCCCCAAAGTTAGGTGGTCGGATTTTGGCCTTATCACATAAACAGTAGTTAACGTTGCAAACAAATTTCCTGTCACGTAGAGTTGTTGTAATAGTAACTGGTCTGAGTTGTTATGTTCTGTTTGTGTTTGTTACTGTGTTGTGTAAGCAGCGCGTCAATGCTACTGAGTTGCTGCAGTTTCTTCAATCGCCGATCAAGAACGAGAACCGCCTCAGACACCTCGGCAATGATGAGTCGGCGTCGGAAGAGAAGAAGAGAAGGCCGGAAACAGAGACGACAGAAGAAGGGCAAGGGCTGCTGCCGCTGCTTCCGCCGTCGCGACACCGATTCTTGTTCCAGCAGCACCGCCCCTCCGAGTTCACAGGACAATCGGTTGGACAATAGCAGCAGCAGCAACAACCAAAAACACCCTCCCAAGGCAAAAAGCTCCAAGCCGAAACCTCCCGACACGCCGACTGCCTCCATTCTACCCAAACAACTACCGATCGCCGCTCAGGACCAAGGCAAGGTGGAGGCCATCCAAGGGGGACTAAACCGGCCAAGGAAAGACCCTCTGTACGCTACGTTGTGCGGCATCTCTGATAACTGGACCACCGAGGCCAATACACGACAGAGTTCCTTTGCTGTAGTTGACACCGACAAGACTCAAGTGACCAAAGCTAAATAGAATTATGTATTTTACTTTGCTCTCTGTACTCAGTCAATATTCTAGATTAGTCACTGATTATGATAGCTGCTACTTGTGTATAAATGAACTTTTTCATCTGATGTCTGCCTATAAAGTTGCGTTTCTTAATTAGATCTAATGCCGTCTGGCATTCTGTGTCAGTGTCCGGCTTTATCAGAAAGATAACTACTGTACTTTCAGCCGTTGACACTTCACGAGCGATTGACACTGTACGTTGATTCATTAACAGCAGACCGTATCAATCAAGTAAAATTAAACTCAAAGATGGACTTATACCGGTAGAAACAAACAATTTTTCCGTTCAGCTAACTTGAATGGAAAATTTTGAAAGCTTTTGTGAGCCCAATTCTTGGCCGTTTGTTCTGTAAATTGGTCTAGAGTTTCTTTTGTAGTGGCTAACAAATTTGCAGGAAAAACGTCAGTTTGTTGGCTCACAATGGCTGTTAATTTAGGAAAGCTGAACGGAAAAATCGTTTGTTTCTACCGGTGCAATTTGTGAAAGACATGTGGACAAAATTCATTTAAACCAGTAACAGCAGCAACAGTTTTGATTGGTTAAATCACCGACTAATATCTACACTATTGAACGAGTACGGAGAAAAAAGTAAATGATACATGATTCTATTTTATGGTTTTGGTCTTTTGGGTACTGTCTGAGTCACGAAAAGAGCTCTGTCGAGTGTTCACTTCGGTCGTCCAGTTGTCTGAGATGCCGCAGAGTGTGGCGTACATGGGGTCTTTCTTAGGCCGGTGCAGCCCCCCCTGGATGGCGTCCACCTTGCACTGGTCTTGGGCTTCGATCGGTTCCTCTCTCGGTTGAATCGAGGCAGACGACGTAGGGGCGGTTAAGGGCTTGGAGGTCTTTGGCTTCTGATGGGTGTGTCCTTGCTTGTTGCCATCAATCACTAACAGAGTGTCTATTGAATTCTGGAGGGCTTTCTTGCTCTGCTGCTGTCGTCGGCGTCGTTCGCTGTCAGTCAGTGTTGAGGCTGAAGTGTTGGCCGATTTACGACTGGATAGGCTGCAGCAACTCAGTAGCATAGACAGGCTGCTCACACAACACAATAACAAACACAACCAAAGCATAACAACTGAAACCAGTAGATTGAGCTGACTGATTGATGCAACTCCTTATTTGGTTGTAACAAACGTAGTGCTGACTGCTGCACCGTTTCCTACTACTACTACTACTGTACGTACTAATATACTTACAGTTTGTATGCGGACAAAGGAAATGAAACGCACAGCATTTGACCTGCTCTCCCCGATGAAAAGTACATAATCCGACAAAAATGTGACAGATCTGTTTCTTCGCAAATCTAATTTGATGACTTGAATAAAGCTAACTAAACTAGCAAAATCAAAAGGTCAAAAAGCAAATATGTAGATACAAGCCAGCCCAGCCAGCCAAAACCGTACTACTTGGACCATGTTGGTAGGAAACAATAGAACTGGCGGGCGGTGTGTTGTCAGAGTCCAAAGAAAATGCGGTACAAGGTGATACGGATTTTAAACTACGGTTTTCTTGAATATAGATGCTTTGCAGAGTCTGTCTACATAGTTTTCGATGTTAGTTCTTGCAAAATCATAGCCTTTAGGCGAACAGAACAGCTTCAAGCGTTTTTGTTCGTCTACATTTTAAATAAGTTTCAGTTTCTCTGAGGCTCCGGAAGTTTGTTTGTTTGTTTGTTTGTTTGTTTAACTTTATTGTACATAGGATAGAGTACAGCACGACAGGACGCATGCACGTGCTGCTTTTCAATGTCCTGCCGCTGACTAGATTAACACATGCAGTCAGAAAAGAATAATTTGCAACTTACTACAGGCAAAATTGGCTTAAACCCATGCGAGCCGACCGTGCACCAATTGGTGTTCACTAAGACAGTATCCAGTATCCGGTACCGATAATCTACCGGTGCCCGCCCAAACAGGAACTTCGATAAGTCCATCATGGACAACTTTGAACGAAACTGAGACACGGTTTGTGCGCCCACAATTTCAGATCGATCGAGAACAGGCGGATTCGGGTCTGCGCGAAATGAACTAACCAACAGCACTACTTAACGCGATATTTTAACGCAACGCCAAAAATACCGTATCTGCAACGTGACTAGATGGTATAGGTAGATTTTGTAAGAGAACTTAGAAGTAAAAAAGTAGCAAAATAGATCGGCGAAGATTGTAAAGCTGAAATTAATTGATTAATTAGCTGAGAGGAAACGAAAAATTAATTAACTGAGAGGAAAGGAAACGAGACAATAAAGGAGATCAGTCCAGTGCTTGCCTAGTGAAGAGAGTAAACACTAAGACGAAGTCAGTGCTGTGCTTTAGTGAATTTTTCGACAGTTCTCTGCTTCAGCCTGCCGTTGGTGTTGGTGTGACGTTGTGAGATGTGTTGAGATTACTATTATCATATCTACCTGTACCTACCTACACAAAGAAAGACAAGTCTGACCTGTGTGCAAAGTAGTGTTGGTATTGTTTTGTGTTCACCATGGCTTTGGACGCCAGAAAACTGCCTTTGCATCGGAGAGAAGAAATGAAACGAAAGGTAATCCCGTTCACGTTTGAATTGAAGGCAATGAACGTCTGTCAGTTTGAACAGCAGGGCTTGGTGACGAGGCGTATTAGAAATCGTTAATTACGGCTCAAACTCGAATAAAAGTGGCTGTTGTAAGGAGAGAGAGAGAGAGAGAGAGAGAGAGAGAGAGAGAGAGAGAGAGAGAGAGAGAGAGAGAGAGAGAGAGAGAGAGAGAGCTAGAGCTAGAGCTAGAGCTAGAGCTAGAGCTAGAGCTAGAGCTAGAGCTGCTTATGCTAGGTGAGTAGTCAGTCAGTCGGCCCTGCCCACTGTCCGGTCAGGTGATTGACAACCTTATGTTGGTGTTGATAAAGTTAAATTAAAAGAAATGAATTTTCAGGAAGACGAGGCAGAGGCAGCCCAGATTCTGGAGGACTTCCGCAAGTCCTTCGAGGCCGAGGCAGCAATGAGCGGCAAAGCGTTTGTGCGCGGCGACGTAGTGCAAGTGGGAAGCACCGGCAGCGAAACCAGTACACAAGTTCTCTTGCTTTCTACAAAACTAAACTTACATCCTTCTACAGAGGAGCGAGCAGACAAGAGTCGTCTCTACAAACCGGCGGCGCCGTCGCGTCTCAAGGCCCAGTCGTCGTCGTTCCAAGCGGCCAAGCGAATCGCCGAGGAGAAAGCACGGAAGATAATGGAAGAGGCAAACAAGAAGCGGCCGCCGCGCCCCGGAGAGAACCCGCAGAAGAAGAGTCGCATATCGAACTTGGAGGCGTTTAAGCTGGAGCTGAAACAGTACGTGAGAGTGCGCCTGACTTAGCGGTTGATCGTGTTGTGTCAGAATGCAAGACGCGCGCGCAGAGCGCCGTAAGATCCGGCAGCAGCTGTCGGAACAGCTGGGAGCCGACAAGGAGGCGGTGGACCGAATTGCGCCCTCACTCGACAATCCTTACTTGACTGGCACCTACGACAACGACCCTAACACCACCAACCTCTTCCTCTCCAACCTCAGTCCTGAGGTATGTCGCACAAAGTTGGAGACATGATGGACCGTAGGGTTTGCCCACCCCCATACATGTACTAGGGGGGTTTGGGGGCGGTTACCCCCCTGCTGGAAAGACCAACCCCCCTCACCCCCCCGAGACAGGTTAAGGGACCCCTCCCCCGACCAAAAAATACAAGTGGTGGTAGTGGCTCCAGTATTAACAAACTGGGTCAGAAATCACTAATTTTTAGCCTAAAATTCACTTGAAAAGCCTTTGGAAACCGAATTTGGCGTTTCCACTGTTGATATTTAAGAAAAATCGGTGTTTTTGGAACTCTTTTTGTAATTTTTTGCTTGTTTTTAGCTTTAAAACGCTATTTGGCAGCTTAAAATAGCGATTTTTAGCGTCCTTACTGAAAAAAACGTGCTAAAAACGCATTTCTAGGCGTTTTGGAGCTTTTCGAAATTTTGGACCCCTCCCCCACCTGGGCGAATAAATTTGCTTGAATTAGACCTGAAACTGTTTAAAATGAAACGAATGAGAAAAAAGCTAAAATCATTTCGGCTGAGAGGGCGGAAAATTTTCAAATCCAAAGAGGAGGTTGAGGGAATGGTAATCTAGAAAGTCCGATTTTTGGCTAAAATCAAAATTTTCGCTCTCCTGAAGGGTGAGGGTAGGAGAGAGAGATTAGAAACTGTAGTCGAGCTTCAGATCGTGGTGGAGGATTTGTACGACTCGTTCGGTCGGTTCGGCCCGCTGGCATCAGCCAAGATAATGTGGCCGCGTTCTGACGACGAGCGCGCGCGCGGGTACCTCTGCGGCTTCGTAGCCTTCATGACGAGAACGGACGCCGACCGCGCTGTCTACGCTCTCAAAGGTGATCTCCTCTCCTCTCCACCCGCTCTCTCTCTCTCTCTCATCAGTGGCAAAGTGCTGCTCCTCTTCACTGACTGACTGTCAGAGGGTTTAGGACAGGAAGTAAAGGGTTTTGAGATGAAGATGTCCTGGGCTAAGCCGGTGCCAATCCCGGCCCAGCCGGTCTTTGTGCCGCCGGCCATGCTCGAACTGACCATGCCGCCGCCTCCGTCCGGACTGCCCTTCAACGCTCAACCGAGACCCGACGACAGAGAACGCTACCGATGGCCGCTGCCCCGACCTGGACTGCCGCCTCCCGCCGACCCCGCTCAGAAGGAGGCCTGGGAGAAGGTACAAATCTACTACACACACACGCTTTACTTTACTTAGTTAAAACAGTCTGGCTCTTGACGCCCTTTATGCTACTGGCACCATATATGGTGCTGGTACAGTCCTCAAACGTGGGGTACCATATGGGGCCCGGCAGACAGGGGCAGGGGGGGGGGGGGGGGGGGGACCCCCCCCCCCCGGGGCCGGGCCCCCCCCCCCCCCCCCGCCGCCCCCCCCCCCGCAGCTTTGGGAGGAAGATATTTATAAAAATAATGAAAAAATAAGCGTGGGTTGGGTGGGTATGAGCGCAGAAAAGCTTATTTTATTTTTAATGAAAAACAAGCCAAAAAACCTTGATTTTAGCAAAAAATCGGACTTTTTGGCTCACCCCCTCAGCCCCCCTCAGGAGGAAAGGGTACCGATACATGTAACAGGTCATGCCGCCGATGGAGGACGAGGGGGGTTGGGGGGTCTGGCGCCGGCCGAGGGAAAGGCCAAACCCCCTGACCCCCACCCACATTTTAAGGGAGGGGGTCCCCCCGGGCAAAAAACTACAAAAACGGCTCATATAAAAATCGAGTCAAAAATCGCTAATTTTTGGCTAAAAATTGTCAAAAATCGCTAATTTGGCGTTCCATGCTGAAATACAGCTAAAAAATCGCTGTTTTTGGAGGCGATTTTGGCATTTTTTGTGTGTGAAAGTGCAAAACTATTTGCAAAAAATTGCTCGAAAATTTACTTGCCAGAAAAAACGTGCTAAAAACGCATTTCTAGGGGGGGCGGTTCGAAATCGTCTGGGGGGGGGCGGGGGCGAAACCCCCTCGACCCCCCACCTGGGGGGTCTGCCCCAAGTCGGCCCGGGGAGACCCCCTGTTACATGTATGCTTATGGTACCATCACAGTGACCGAACGTGGAAGTACTATATGGTACCTTAAATGGTACCATCACAGTCCTCAAACGTGGTGGTACCATATATATATGGTGCCACAACCCTAAGTACCGGTACCATAAACGGCGTTAAGTGCCTGACTGTGAAACTACTTCTGGTTGCCAGGAGGGTAGAAAATAAATTAGTTTAACTTTACACAAATCAAAAAGGCTAATCAACTTTTTGGATTGTGTTTTTGGTGGTAAAGATTGCGAGTTTTTTCTTATGGCTGTCCATATTGATTGAACTCGTGTTTGTTCAAAGGGGTTTATTCACTTATCGATAGTCATACATTTAGCGGAGTAAAAGGTATCTGTACTTTGTGGTCAGTGTCAGAAATTTTTGACACAGCCCTAGGTGTAAAATTGTTTTTGAGAGCCACAGCTGGTAAAAATGTTGCCTTCAAAGCGCATTAAAAAGCATTATCAATTTTGTATTATCATTTTTGACCGATTCTGTTCCGGTCTCTGCTATAGCAACTGCTTATGATTGAGTACGGTCCCTTTTAATCCGCTAACTGCCTGGCTAAACTGTGCGGGCGGGCGTAGTAGTGAGAGTTGTATGTAAGTATGTAAATGATCGTATTATCTGTCTGTAGATGATCAGGAATGCAACGATCAGGGTTGTCATACCGACAGAGAGGTACGATCTTGTATTGATTGAGGACCGGGCCACCTTCTCCGACCCACTCTGTCTCTCTCGACGGCGGCACCGGCTTGAGTTAGTATTGTAGCCTCCATTTCCGCTGCTAGGAAATGAGGCGTTTTAGATTGAGACGCAGACCGCCCCAAAGGTAACGGTGCCCTGCAGACCGACTCGCTCGTCCGGTAAGACTCGCTCCCTCCCCTACACAATATACACACTGCTGTCTTACTGACTGACTGGCTACGCTCGTATGCCCTTCTCTCAACCTAAAGGCAATCAGTACAAAACATGTTAGGCAAATTGATATGTTTAGAATCGTCCTCTTTGGAAGAGAGCATTCAGTGTGTAGTTGTAAAAAAAATTTTTGAAGTCCGGAAAAGCTTTTTTTATGAAAGTTTTTCATTTCGAATTTTTTCAAAATTTTTTCCATGCATGGAATTTAGCTTGTAGCAGATACAAGGATGCATCAGAAGCAACTATAAATACAAAAATTGATACTTCTGTTCAAACATCGTGTTACAGTTTGAGAGTTGATATTCTACCTGCAGCGTTGTTCACAGAGTGGCTGCTGTCCTTCAAAATCTATTTTTGAGCTTAGAATAGGCATGAAATTGATAGAACTGCACTGCTAATGTATATCTGAAGCTAAATTCAGCCATTTCCCCACAAAATTTCCATGCTGTGACTATAATAAAAAATTTTCGAAATGGGCCATAAAAAGCTTTTTTTTTTTAAAAAAAAAGCCTAACAACACTAATTCAGTGTACTGAGATATGTTGGCAGTATTTGTGTTCTCCATGTGTATGAGTTGACCAGCGCCTGTCGAGTCGTGGGCGAACGTACGTGTAGTGTTGACCGAAGTAACGGGTATTATTTGAAGTGGTGTTCCGGTTAACTCTTTCGGAATCACCCGAACACTAACTTTTTGTTGGCCTGCTCTCTGAACACCGGAGTTGTTCGCCTGAGACTCCGAGAGGCACTGATTGAACAAGATATACATGAAGAACGTAAATACTCTAACTCGCGGCGAACACTCGGCCAATATAAGAAGGAAGCGAACACAACTGTTCGTTCTGAAAGTTAACAATTTGTGTTGGTCGGTGGTAGCTCTTCCAAACGGACTATAATTGTTTTGAAAGAGTTCACTGTTTGCCACGCATACAGTTCTACTGGTTGACCTTACAAGGGTGTCAGCGAAAGGCATGCGATTATCGGCTGCTGAGACAATTGTAGGTGTTTGTGTCTGCTACCACTGATCTTCTAGTTTGTCAGTAAAGAAAACTGGGCAGAACCGACTTATTTGGCAGACTAGTAGATTTCGCGTTCCAGTCTATTAGACAGTGAGACTGTTTTAGGCAAGTACTCTGTCTGATTCACCGCACCATCGAGTTTGCCGTTCGCGAGGGTCCCATGTTTGAGGCGATGCTGATGAACCGCGAGATGAACAATCCCAATTTCCGGTATTACATAAAGATTATAAGATCGGCTCGACCGGCCGCTCCATATTTTCTCTTTCAGCTTTCTCTTCAACAACCAGAGTCCCGCCCATGTCTACTATCGCTGGAAACTCTGGTCCATCCTACAGGTGGGCCGTTCTGCTGCAAACTGAATTTTTTTGACTGTTGTTTTATCTGACAGGGCGATTCCCCTGCCAAGTGGTCAACGCGGGAGTTCCGCATGTTTGAGGAGGGCAGTTTGTGGAGGCCGCCGGCCATAGATTTCTTCCAGCAGGGAATGCCGCGAGAGCTGTACGAAATGGCCGAAACTGCCGAGGAGGCGGCGCTGCACGAGCTCAAGTTGAAGCGACAACACGGCAAACACGACAAAGACGTGCGCAGCCCCTCGCCTGCCAAGGTAGAGGACGACCGGAAAGCCATGCCGCCGCCCGCGGCGCCTATGGAAAAGGGAAAGAGCGACTTGTCTGAAAGGTGCACCTTCTTTGCTATTACAGTCTGCCACTTAACGCCTTATCCTGCCGACACCATATATGGTGCCAGTACCCAGACATGGGCAAAGGGGGGGGGGGTTGAGGGGGTTTAGCCCCCCTCAGGATCTGACCTACTCCCCTCAGCCGGACGCTACCCCCTCAGGAATTTTTTGGAAGAATTTTGTATAGAAAATTATGATTAAAATATGCTCGGATTAGGTGTAAATGAGCTCAGAATAGCTTATTTCAATGAAAAATAAGCCAAAAATCGGAGTTTTTGGTTACCACCCCCTCAACCCACCTCAGGCGCTCCTACCCCCTCAGCCGAAATGCTAGCCCATGTCTGCTGGTACCATATGGTATCATCACTACCCTAGGTACCGGTACCATCACCACAGTCGCCGAACGTGGGGGTACCATAATGGTACCACAACTCGAAGCAGGGCTATTAGGCGACGCCGATTAGGCGATTTAGCGGTACTATTAGGCAACAGGAATTTTTTTTTCTATAAGTTCGTACGGCAACATAGGTTACCACTAAAACATGCACAACAATGCAAACAGCACAACAGCAATTAAAACAAAGCATAACAAAATAGCAAACCAATTTCAAGGACTCGTTTAAAAGATAAGTGCAACGCCACGGATGGGTAAATTCCAACTCACTGAGCACTCATTAGTAGAGTAGAAAACATTACTGCATATGTCGCCATACATGGGCCGCGGGGGGGGGCGGCGGGTTTGCCCACACCCCAACTTGGGTTGTACTCCTCAAACGACCCCACCCACCTGAAGTCGACTGTTGTTCCTGACCCCACATACCAAAATCGCCGCGGCTCCCAAACCGGCAGGCCCATCCCGAAATTTTCGGATTTTGACTACCCCAACCCATTTTTCCGGCCCATGTATGCATGTCGCAGAACATTTATAAAGCGCCAGATGGAAGGACGCGCCGCATCAAATTCTCGCTGCGAAACTCTGTGAGCTACTTCCGCAAAGTTATTGGTGCGATCGTCTGCATCCAAAGTGGTGCGTTCATGAACATAGCAACCGGGAAAATAGGTGGTCGACCCGACGGCCGCTCGCGTGCTCGACGCAAGCTGGGGAATAAGGGCAAATGCCAGAATCTGAGTTAGAAACAGTCAGGGCAGGTGAATAGAGCCTTGTTTAGCTATAAGTTAACGAGTTATAAGATTAACGTGACATGATTTTAACGCCACTTAGCCATGCCTAGTTAAGAACAGCGCATTCAGGCTTAACATGGCCCTTGACTGATTCGGAAGGGCCGCCGAATGGTACTATTATCTATTAATGTTTTTGTTGCCTAATAGTACCATCGCCTAATCGACGTAGCCTAATACATAGTACCGTACCGACCACAACTAGCCTAGGTACCGGTACGATATGGTGTCGGTATCGTAAACGGCGTTAAGTGCCTGACTGTATTAGATACATGAACCTCTCCCAAATACTACCGTCTTTTTCGAGAGCATGAAGGAAAAATTATGGAATTGTTTGAGTTGGAGACAGTGACAGCAATGTTTCCTGCTGTACGAACTTCAAGTGGCTCTTATTTTAGACAGAGGGATCATTTAGAAGATTTGCTGCGTGGTCTGACGCCGGACCGAGAAAAAATAGCTGAAGCCATGATGTACTGTATTGAGCACGCGGATGCTGCCTGCGAAATCGTAGATTGCGTCGAGGAATCGTTGGCAATTCCTGAAACGCCTCTGCACAAAAAGGTTAGCAAGACGTCTGACAGGTAGTCGGCACAAATGGTATAAGGTGCGGTGCCATTTATTATAGAGGGTTTGTGCGGCACCTGGAGAGTCAGGAAGTCACGGAAAAGTCAGGGAATTTGGTGTCTGGTCAGGGAAAAATTTGATAGTAGCAGCAGAAACATCTCACCGACAAATAGTCGTGTCATAACTTAACGCAACACCCTTTTGAAAATAGTAGTTTTGACCTTATACTACTACTTAAACCGGAAATTTACCCTCTGAATACCGTTTAAATGCGTTTTACAAAGTCATTTTTTCTGATTTTTGATTCTTTTCCGGTTTCCTCACCCTGGTTACGTAGTCAGGGAATTTTGACTTTGGTCATGGAAAAGTCAGAGAAAGGTCACGGAATTTTGCTATCCAAAAGCCGCACAAACCCTGATTATGCCTTCTTATCCATCCCTGTACTGTACATTATGAGACATTGGCAGAAGGGGGCTCAGGGGGTTTTGACCTATCCCCTCAAGACCGCCGCTATCCCCCTCAGGAATCTTTAGGAAGAAATTTGTATAGAAAATTATGATTAAATTATGGCTAGGTGCAAATGAGCTCAGAATAGCTTATTTTAACCTATTTCAGTCAGACACTTAACCATGAACGGCGTACCGGTACCATGGTACCCCCACGTTTGGCGACTGTGGTGGTACTATGGTACCCCTACCCATGGCCATGGGTGCCGGTATCATGTATGGTACCACTACCGTATGTGGTACGAAATCTGAACAGAGCCGGTGATGGCCAGTAGGTAAATGGGAACCGAACCCGAGCTGCCGTTGCACTCTATGACAGCAAAGGGGAGGAATGTTTGTAGGCAGGGCACTTCATTTGAAAGGCTCTGATAAGAGCGCGGGGTGTCCTGAGCTGTCCGAAAGGACAGTGGAATCTAAACAAACAAACAAACAAATTGGTACCGGTACCGGTAACAATACGAAGGTAGGGGTACCATAAACGGCGTTAAGTGCCTGACTGTATTTTGGTGGAAAGTAGGCCTAAAAACCATGATTTTAGTAAAAAATCGGAGTTTGGCTTACTATCCCCTCTACCCCTCAGCCTCCGCTACGCCCATTAGCCCCGTCAGGATTTGAAAATTTACCACCCCACTGCCCAAATGCTAGCCCATGTCTGCTCATTACTGTTCGTTCCATAACGGGTTTAAGTAGCGTCGATATTTGGAAAGTGTCTAAGTCAAGCAGTTAGTAGAGCTGTTTCGGTTGCAGATCGCCCGTCTCTACTTACTGTCGGACATTCTGTCTAACTGTGGCGGCGCCAAGATCAAGAACAGCAGCTATTTTCGCAATTTGTAAGTGCTGCTCATGCAGTAGAGAATAAAGAACACCAACAATCTTCCACTCAGCGGTCGGATGCGTTTCGGCGATTGCGTTGGTCGCTTAGCTGAATGGAAGGTTGTTGGGTTGGTGTTGATGTGCGGAGTGCAAGAAGACGAGTGGCTTCAGCTTCACCGACAAGCTGGAGAAGGTGTTCAGAGAGTTGAACGTGGCCTACCGGAAGATCGAGGCCAGACTGAAAGCCGAGCAGTTCAAACAAAGAGTGATGGGTTGTTTCTGCGCTTGGGAGGAACAAGCCATCTACCCTACCGAGTTTTTGATTCGTCTACAGAATGTGTTTCTCGGTTTGGTTGAGGTATCCTCTGTTTTTTGTTGTTAACTAATATCAAATGTCTATAGATTAGGTGGCAACGGTCAAAGGAAGCGTACCGACTGTTTTGCATTTGATTAGTCTTTTTAAAATCACCCCCACCATCCTTTTTGTTCACCTATTCTCTAAACGGATTTCTCTTGGTATGAGACTCCGACCGAAAGGCGCTAGTAATAATACCTGAAAATCATACATAGGCAGGAGCGTGACCGGTTTACCACCCTCGCCAGCCAACCCCCTCACCGATAGGCGCTACCCCCTCCGAAAATTTTGGCGTCCTTTCTTGGGGGATTTGGCTACCTTTTTATGAAAAACAGAAATTTTGGGCCAAACCCCCTCAACGTCCATACCCCCTCCAAAATTCTGGCGACCTTCGCTCCAACCCCCCTCCGACGAAAAACCAAATACCCCTCCGGATTTTTCCGGCCCATGTATGCTGAAAATGAAAAGCGCAAAGGCGCCCAATCGCGTCTGACAATAATGCAGTGTTGTTGGCCAAAAATGGCTGCCTCGCCTTTCGCCTTTGCTTCGAGTTTTCAGAATAACTTCAAATCGCTGCCATTCTGTCAATTTTGAACCGAATGAAAAGATTATTGGCTCGATTATTGTTATTTGCTAGGAGTTTGTTTTGGCCTAATCCTAGCCTGCTATCGCAATGGGTTATACCTTCCGAAATAAACTGACACGAATTTTCAGGCGTCAATTCTAAACGTAAATATCTTACGAACCCTTCACCTGATCTTTCGTAAATTTTATCAGAGAACCAATCTTTATACAGCTTTATAGTGCAGCCGGTTAAAATCGAATAGACTTTTCCGTTCAGTGAACGTGAAAAATTATCATTGTCATCATTGAAGGTGGTGTCCTCTGAACATAAAGTACGACTGTGTAGCTTAATTTAGGCGACGTTACTTCAGGCGATTCTAATTCGCTAGTTCGTACGAGCCTGCTTTCTATACAGGGACAACACGCTCATTGTTGGCAATGCCAATTTTTCACCTTCACCTGAAAGTAAAAATCCGCCAGATTTTTGCCGGCTGTGCTATAAAGCTGGCCTTGTCAGGGATTAATATCCATATAAAGATCGGTTAAACTGCAAATTTTGGGAACGATCTGGTGAAGAGGTCGTTAAATATAATTTATAATTTTGTCTGAAGGTTCGGGTCAGTTCATTTCGGAAAGGCATAGGTCAAGACCACCGAAAGCTAGTATTTGGCTAAGACAAACTGCAAATAAATAATAATAATCGTGCCAAAAATCTTCTCATCCGGCTGAAAGTTGACGGAATGGCGGCCATTTGAATTTATTCGGAAAGCTCGATGTTCAGGCGGTCTTTTTTGGCCAACAAAGAATAATAATTGAAGTTAGTAAACAGTGTTGGTGGTAAATAGTTGATAATGCAGATGTTAAGAATAAGACAAAGAGCAATCCTTCAATTTCCGACAATTGGTAAGTGGGATTTGCTTCAGGAGGCTGCGTCTCCAGCTGGCTCGGACGAGGTCGGCAGCGGCACCGACGAGTTGGACGGAGCTCCTCTGGAGGCCGGTGAACCGCCGAGTGCTGCCGAGAGCAAGAAGAAACCGCTGGTGGACTACGACCTGGACGGACTGCCCAGTTGCTGGCCTTCTCTCTGCCTTGTCGATGGCTAACGGTGACTGTTTAGTGGAAGAGGACGAAGCGACCGGTGCGCTGGCTACTACTAAAAGGTCGGAGAGCAAACAGACCAAAGGCGGCTTCGTCCAGTCTAAGTGGGAGACACTCGACCCCGAACTGGTTCAGCAGCAAGGTAACCTTCTCAACTAATTGGACATTACCACCGGTCAGGACTGTTTGGCCATTGAAAAATATGACGTCAAAAATTTTTAGACGCTACGTTTCTTCGAAATTTTGCGATTGACTCATCCAGCTATCCTATTGATAGGATTAATTCTCAGTGATTTATTTATTTCTTGAGGATAACTGGAGTGTAGGAAACTGGTTTTATTTACTAAAAAATATTTCTGTTTTTCGGGTTCATCATTGAAAAGTTTTATTGTAAACATGCTAATTTTTTTTGCCAACAGGTCATCCGCGATAGGATAGGGATAAGACGTACCTATCACGGATAGTGGTACCATATGGTGCCACTAGCCTAGGTACCAGTACCATAATATGGTGTCGGTACCATAAACGGCGTTAAGTGCCAGACCGTAATAGACACGGCTTTTGACTACAATTCTTTGCTAAATGCTGCAGGAAAGCATGCGAATTGAGTTAGTGGAAACGGCTTAGAGTCATATGTGCGCCGATTAACAGAACAGTGGTGCGCTGTGTGACTGTGTAGTACTGTAATAATTGTTCTGATTGTTGGCAGCGATGACCACGAGCAAATGGGAAGCGTTGGAGCAGCAGGAAGAGGAGAAACAAGTGTCGGGCTTGGTGGCCTACGACGATTACGACGACGAGTTGGACGGAGTGTAGGTTTTTGAACCGGTTTATATACAGCCCGACAACCATTGGCCTGTCTACGTTAAACGGGGTTCACTGGTAAACTGGTCAGATCGATATTATGATACTTGCCGCTGACATGGGCTAGCATTTCGGCTGATGGGGGGTAGAATTTTCAATTCCTGAGGGGGGTAGGAGCGCCTGATGGGGGGGCTGATGGGCTGGTAAGCCAAAAAATCGGATTTTTGGCGAAAATCAGGGTTTTTTTGGCTTATTTTTCATTAAAATAAGTTAAAATTAGCTATTCTGAGCTCATTTACGCCTATTCCAGGCATATTTTTATCATAATTTTCTATACAAAATTCTTCCCAAAAATTCCTGATGGGGGTAGCGGCCGGCTGATGGGGGGAAACCCCCCTCAGCCCCCCCCCCCTTTGCCCATGTCTGCTGAGGGGGGTAGCAGCGGGGTGCCATATTTTTTCTTTCTAACCGTGTCACGACTCGAAGCCAGTGGCATTTCTTGACTGCTTAAATTAAAGAAAGCAGGAGAAATACAAGTATGCCAGGGTTGATCGTTAGCGACGTGAACAGAATTCAACCAAATTTCATACAAAAATAGTGCCTGGGAACAACTTAGACGTAGTGTGAGATGGACACTTAGGCTGGGACTGCCTGTAAGATGTACTGTAAGTGGGTGGTATTTCAGTCCAATGGACGACGACGGGTCGGCGCAGTGGCAGTCGGGCAGTTCCAAGTCAAAGGTGGAACCGGACCTGAGTGCGCTGGTAATGGTGCAGCAGCAGCAACGCAACTCGGTGGTCGAGGAGAAACGCCAGCAGTTGCGCGAAGTGGAGGTCGGCTCTGCTGACTCTGTCTACTCACAGAACAACGACTGACTGTTTCTGTTGCAGCTGAAAGTGATGAAATTCCAGGACGAACTCGAATTAGGCAGATCCAATTTACCGCGGGACGTCAGCGTTCAGGATGAAGTGCGAAAGTATCGCGAGAAACTACTAAAAGAGGTGTCCGCTCTTTTTCTTGACTACAGTAAAACGGAAGTTTTGCAAGAAGTCTAGCTGTCTGTTTCTCTATGTACAGGGTCCGTCAAGGAAAACAAGCCCGCAGATTTTTTGTTGTAGGAACCTAAAATTTCAACCGATTTGAATTAATCTTTCTGAATGAAAGACAAATAAATTCTTGTCAGATTGGTGTAATGTTCAGTAAGATATTCTGCTTGGTTCCTGAGATATTTGCCCTCAAAATAAAATCAGAGTTTTTGATAATGAACAGTAGCGATCATTATTATTCCGTTGCACTTCATAATAAAACAGATTCCTACAGCTAAGGGCAAACGTCACGAGGCTTTACTGGTTACTTCACCAGTAAAGTCTCATTAGCCCCAGCAGTAGGAATCTGCTTTGTCATGAAGTGCAACGGAATCGCGCTTGTTCATTGCCAAAAGCTGTTTCGACTTTGAGCGTGAGTATCTCAGGAACTAAGCAGAATATCTTATTGAACATTGCACCAATCTGTCAATAATTTAATTGTCTTTCATTCAACAAAGATTCATTCAAATCGATTGAAATTTAAGGTTGCTACAGCGAAAAGTCTGCTGGCTTCTTTTCCTTGACCGACCCTGTACATAGTTTGTTTTCAGCTGGAGAGTCAGGAGGGCAGTAGCAATTCGCCGGAGGAGCGGAAGGAGCGGCACAAGCATCGCGAGCGCGGTAGCGGCGACCAAAAGCGCAGTAAAGAGCGCTCGAAACGCCGCAAGAGTCGCTCTCGATCCAGATCACCACATCGCAAGTCGAAACGACGCTCCAGGTCACTTGACCAATTCAGCCTTTACGCCGTACACGTAGTAGGGGTGGGGGTTCCCCCTAGCTTCAAAGGCAAAGCCCCCTCTCCCTCTCCCTCCCCCCGAGACAGTTTAGGAACCTCGATCCACAAAATGCAATTACTAGTAGTGGCTGCAGTACTAACAAACTGTCTCAGAAAGAACTAATTTTTAGCTTAAAATTCGTTTGAAAAGCCTTTGGAAACCGAATTTGGCATTCCGCTGTTGATATTTAAGAGAAATCGGTGTTTTGGAAGCCGTTTTATCGTTTTTTGTTTGTTTCTAGCTCTTAAACTCATACATGGACCGGAAAAAAATGGGTTGGGTTGGGTAGTCAAAATCTGAAAATTTGGGGGTCGCGGAGATTTTGGTGGGTAGGTCCAGGAAGAGAAGTCGGCTTCAGGTGGGTGAGTGGGTGGGGTCGTTTGGGTGGTCGAGCCTAAGTTGGGGCGGGTAGGCAAACCCCAGAGCCCCTGGCTAATGTATGCTTCAACGCTATTTGGCAGCTCATAATCGCCATTTTTGCCTTGCTGTTACAGTCAGGCACTTAACGCCGTTTATGGTACCGACACTATACATGCCGGCACCATATCCACCACAGGCACCGAAGGTGGGGGTACCATATGGTACCGGCATCTTACATGTGCATGGTCGGCGGCTCAGGGGGGTACGGCCAGGTCTCGGTGCGTAGTTGCCTGAATATAGGTGCAAATTTTCGGCGGGAAATTCAAATTTTGGCGGTAAATTTAAATTTTTGCCCTAACCTTTGGCGAAAAATTCAAGATTTTCGGATAAAATTCAGAAATTTGCGGTAAAAATCAAATTTTCGACAAAATACCTACCTAACCGGTAGATGTATGCTTATCGGAATTAGGTCAGTTACAACTCCCAGACCGAAACTACATATTATTGCGGCTTTGTTCAAGCTTAATTCAAACAGACAGGTGTTGGTCTACTGGAGAGGGTTGGCTGTAAGGTCTTACCTGGCAGTGCGTGTGTTGCAGGTCGAGATCAAAGAGCAGAAGCCGATCGCCCTCCAGACGGCGAAGCCGGAAAAAGTGATTTATGGCTTTTAATTCAGTTTTTCTATCGATTTCGGCCTCACTGTGCGCATTGTGTGTTGTTCTTAGCTGCGTCCGTTTCGCTCTTCGGCCGGCGCTGATATTGAAATTTTGTGCATTCTATTGGCTTATTGGACTTTTAGAGTTTGTTTCCTTTCGCCAGTGCTCTGATTAAAGTGCAAGTTTTGAGTCGGTCTGTCTGTTGGCACAGGTTTTTTGCGGTTAGTCGGTTGTCTTCCGATCTACTGTCAAGCGCAGATTAGTGTTTTTGTGGAAAACACGCCGCATGCGTCACGCCGCGGCATTCCGCGAGTCTCTCTTTTCTAATCGTGTTGATATTGGCTGTTCCTCCTACCTTCTATTAAAATTTGCATGAATATGTGATGAGTAATCGATAGTAAGGTTGGTTTGAGTTGTAGGTCGGCCGGGCAGCGAAGAGAAAGGCGAAAATTATTCTAAACAGCAACGATGTTCCGGTGCATGCCTTTTTTGGCTTGCAACAGGCAGGTGGATTCGCTGGACAAGCGCCAATGCAACTTGAGTCAAGTGCCGCAGGAGGTGGAGCGTTATGCCAGATCCCTCGAGGAGTTACTCCTGGATTCTAACCATATCAAAGAGCTGTCTAAGGTCCGTTCGGTTGGTTTGAATGAATTCAAAAGATAAGAGACAGAACTACCTGTACCTACTACTAACCTGACAGCCAATATAAAGCTAATAAGTTAAATTTAATTTACAGAACCGTTTGGCAATTTATAGAAGCTTAGGCGGTCGCGGACTTAATCTTTTTAATATTGATCTTACAGCTGTCCCAAGCCTGTCTTAGACGGATTTACTTAGGGAGTTAATGAGCCTTGGAACTAATTGGCCGTTAATTTTTCTAATTCACTATTTTTTATTCAATAGCCGTTATTAGTAGACGCAATAATTTTCATATTGTTATAAATTAGCGGTGACATTATTGTAGGATCTATCTATGTAATAGAGTGAAAATGTTCGCCCTGTATTTTTGACTTCTCAATCACAAATGATGATTCCTTATTAAGAATGAGTCATTTCATCGGCTTGGTTTTGATTTCCGTGTTTTTTTGTCAAAATTTGTGAGTACGTATTGTGAAAGTTTGACTAAAAACTTCCTGCTGACTGTACAGTAACTGAGTATTTGAACCGAAAACTGCCAATTATGGTGTTCCTCTGAAAATCTATTTTTTGGGTGTTTCTAAGAAAATGACTTTGAAAACTGCGAGAATGATTTGATGTTGTGATTGAGCATAAAATACGGATCGGGTTGCACTGCTGCCGCAAGGTGCAATGGAATTTCAAGGGGAACTAAAATTGGCGAATTTAAAAAACATGGCCGGTAGGTAAACAAAATTGCTCCTTCTGTATTCAAAGCCTTTAATCAGTCGGTAATGGACACACATGAGAAGAAGACCTGGGTATTTTGTTAAGACCCGTTCCATAACTTAAAAAGTCTTTTAGAAATGTTTTTCTGTAGTCAAGTATTTAAAAACGGCATTTATTAAACCTCTTTTTAATTAATGATGAAATTTTCGTGGACCGCCCCGATTTTCAGTTTTTTTGGCTCAATAAAATTGACAGGACTAATTAGAAATTTTTCGTGCCGACGAAAAATACGGAGCGGAAATTTTTGGTCTATAATACGTACTGTATTGTTTCGAAAACAAAATAATGCTGTGTGATTGTTATTCTGGTACTCTGTTAACAGCTGGATACGTCGTTTTCGATTTATTGGCTTGTTTGTTTGTTTATGAGTTCCACTGTCCTTTCGGACAGCTCAGGACACCCATCGCTCTTTTCTGAGCCCTTCAATGGGGTAGCCCTGTCTACAAACAACCCTCCCCTTTGCTGCCATTAGGTGCAACGGCAGCGCCGGTTCGGTTCCCATTTACCTACTGGCCATCACCGGCTTTCGGCGGTCTGGGTTGGGCTTTACGTCGACTACTTCCAGTCGCTTCGATCGGTTTCGAACCCACAAACAACCGCTCTCACGGATGCCGGGGCCGCCGTGACACACGGGATAGCGTAAACTACCCGTGGCCAAGACGCGACTTTAGCCAAGACGCGACTTTTGGCTTTTGGCTAATGAACACAAAAAATCTTTAAAAGCGCGTTTAAAACTAACTAAGCAGGCAAACTGCGACTGTAATTAATAATAATAAAATAATAATAAAATAATAATAAATGCTTTAAATAAATGTGCTGCGGAAACTCTATTAGGACGTTTCGTAATCGTACTTCGGTCTAACTTATTCAGGCTTTGTGTAAAATTTTTTGCACAAACAAAGTTGTCGAGATTTTAGGAGACGTGGTCCTAAGTTATATTCCTATGATTTTTTGCATGCGTAAAGAATTTAGCGAGAGCTTCAACAAAAGTGCTGGCTGACCTTAACATTTGTTTCCGGTTTGGCTTGGTGCTGGTCTTGGCTAGGTGTTGGTGTGTTTAGACAGGTATAGGTGCATTATCGTTAGTGCGCGTGTAAAAAGTAATCGATAAGATGGGAGTGCGTGCCAAACGGCCTAATGAGACTGTTGCTTGTTTCAGAGCCGCTCTCGGCTCAGCACTCTGCTGATTCATACGCGCGTACTATAGTTTTGCACACTCTAGTGGGGGCTTGCTCAACAACTACACTCTGAATGGAATCAGTTAGGCTGCAAAAATCTTGTTTAGACTAGTTTTTTGCCGGATTTTTCCGGTCTGTTCAGCGAAATTTAAGTTTGGCACAAATTCAGCGTGCTTGTTTCGACAAGTAAAATTTAAATAGAACACTAAGATAGTGTGACGTTTGTTCACTCTCTCAGGAACATATTTTTTTACGATTTTGTTTTGACCTAATTTCAGACCGAATAGATGTAGTTTCGATCAAAATACCTTCAATAAATAAACTGACTAACCTACTGAACCTTAATCAGATTCCCAACGGGTCAATTATTAACGGTTGTGTAGGCTGCCACATAAATAAAAGTGTGGTCAAACGAATTAACAAACGTTAATCCAAACCGGCCACTGTTTGCACATCTAGTAGTCTGTTTTTCGTTTCAGCATTTATTCCGGCTGCACAAGCTACGCCGTCTCCAGCTAAGCGATAACGAGATTTACAAGATTCCGCCCGATATTAAAGAGTTGCAGAACCTGGTCGAGTTGGACCTCAGCAAGAATGGTGCGTGTGTGTGTGTGTGTGGTAGCGCGGCGCAAATAATTGAAAAGGCGGTCGGGATTTATCGAGAGTAAAATAACGACTCTGACTAAATTGAAGATTGGGGAGGGGAGCTATGCGCTGCGCTGCAGAACGTTCCCACTTATGCCGACACCTACTGCCTATTGACTAATTTTTGTTCGTTCAACTAATACAGAACTTCGTAACGATGACCGATGCGTTTATTCACCACAAATGTCTTAACGAACAAAGTTTGCCTAAAGAGCTGATTTGGAAGTTGTCAGATTTCTAGTTCTTCCTTTAGATATCGCCGATCTGCCGGAGAACATTCGCCATTGCAAGCAGCTGCTGATATTGGATCTGTCCAGCAATCCGATCACAAGGTAGGTAGGTAGACTGTAGCTCTTCTTAGTTAGCGGCGCCGGCCGGCCGGTCGTCAAATTTGACGGCAGCCCGAAAAAAAGCCGACAGCCGTAATAGATTTGAAATCCAAATATTTGCACGGCGCCCATGAGGTTTGCGAATATGGTCGGTCGGTCGGTCTTTCTCGCGCTGTCGAGCCGGCCGCGAATCGATCGACCGACGGCTCGGGGATTGGTAATTGTGAACGGTCAGCGTCCAGTCAGTTACTTGGCGCACACCTGAGCACCTCCCGGCCGCATCGCTTATTTAGTTTCTGCTGAATGGTTGATCTCTCTGATTGGCTCTCTCTTTCTTCCGGCTTTGCATAGTTTTCTTAGCGCCCTCCTAGCCTAGCAGGCGGGAGTAGTTAAGATTGGCAGAAAAAGCCGTTTGCGGATCAATTAATCTTGAATCTCTGACCTGGCACTGACCAGCACATGAAGATCAAGAACACATGACGAACAACAGTAATAAAATGCGAACAGATCCCAACGTTACTGAGTGCATACGTGTACCTAGGCGTTAGGGGGTTTGAACCAACCCCCCCACCCTGAGACAAATATAGAAGTACTAACAAACTGGCTCTTAGTAATAAATCTGTATTATTTGGCTTAAAATGCATTTTGGTAATGGAATTTTACGATTTCTTCTAATGCTATACTGTCATTCAAGACATGACGTGTTTTTAGAAACCATTTTTGTCATTTCAGACTTGTGTTAGCTGTTAAACACAACTTGAGGTTTGTGTACCGTTATTAAATCGTGCTAAAAACGCATTCGCAGGCGTTTCTTTGCCTTCCAGGCCGGGCATGCGTATGCTTGAGTTCTCGCAAAAAATGTTCGTCAGTGCCCGGTCGAGTCTAAGTTGAACAAATTAGTCTGACCAAAAGGGAGGGAAGTTGTCTGTTCTTTTCGAAGAAGAGAGCCAGATGGTATCGGAGGAAAGGAATTAGCTTTTGTATCCCAGTGCGTGTCTTCTTCAGGCTACCAGCCACGATAACGCAGCTGCGTTCGCTGACGTCCCTGGGGCTCAACGACGTCTCTCTGACCCAGCTGCCACAGGACATCGGTTCCCTGTCTAATCTGCGTAGTTTGGAACTGCGCGAGAATCTACTGCGATCTATGCCCGATTCGATAAGTTATTTGGCTCAGCTACAGAGGCTCGACCTCGGCGCCAACGACCTGGAGGAGTTGGTGTGTTATTTTGGTCTTCTCTTACTCATTGAAGCTTAGCAGACTGCGGTCACAGTTATGAACACGAACTAACTAACCTCGCCACGTCATTACACTTTAGTTTACCCACCACAGTAACGACCCCTCCCCTAAGGCCTATCACCCCTCATATACTATAATACAGACTGGCACTTAACGCCGTATATGGTTATGGTACTGGCACCGTATATGGTAGGTTTTTTAATTTTACGTTTTTTTGACGTTCGGGGACTGTGGTGGTACCATATATTACACTACCGCTACCCGTGGCCATGGGTGCCGGTACAATAATTCTATGGACGAAACCAAAACGGAGTGGTAGCACATGGTACCGGCACAGGTACCAATGCCAAGGTAGGGCACCATTTTGGTGTCGGTACTATAGTACCACCACGACATGTCACCCGAACGTGGGGTACCGTAATGGTGCCGGTACCAAAAACGGCGTTAAGTGCGTGACTGTAATCAAAGAAAATGCTTTACTCTTTCACTGTTTCATGCAGCGGTCATTCAATCAGTGAGTGGATTTGTTTCAGCCTCCAGCCATCGGTAAGTTGACGAGTCTGCAGGAGCTGTATGTCGACTGCAACCATCTGGAGACGCTGCCCCGGGTTAGCTCGCTCCACTTGACTAATTAGTGGCTATTGGCTTTGTTTTGTTCAGGAAATCGGCGACCTGCGAGTGGTGCAATCGATCGACGTCTCCGAGAACAAGCTGATGGTTCTGCCGGAAGAGATCGGCGAGCTGCCCAACCTCAACGACCTGGCCATCTCGCAGAACTGTCTGGAGATGCTGCCGCACTCGATCGGTCGGCTCAAGAAGATGACCATTTTCAAGGCAGACAAGAACAGACTGATCACTCTGACGCCGGCGGTCGGCAGTTGCGTGGCGCTCAGCGAGCTGATACTCACCGAAAACCTGCTCACCGACCTGCCCAGCTCGATCGGAAATCTAAAGGCGCTCACTAATCTCAACGTCGACAAGAATCAGCTGCAGGAACTGCCAACCACGGTCAGTCACCGCCAGATTGAACGCTTTTCCGCTGCCGCCTTTACTTAAACTAAGCTCATATTGTAACAGGTCCGGGCCGGCGTGAGGGAGGGGAGGTTTTTGCGTCAGCCGGGGGGTCGAAAATTTCAGGAAGATCAAAAACCGCTTGGAAATGCGTTTTTAGCACGTTTTTTTTCAGTAAGGAGGCTAAAAACTGCTATTTTAAGCTGCCAAATAGCGTTTAAAAAAGAAAAAACGATGAAAAGGGCCTCCAAAGACACCGAGTCCCCTTAAATATCAGCAGCGGAAACGCCAAATTCGGTTTCCAAAGGCTTCAAGCTAATTTTCAAGCCGAAGGCTCGGGGTTGAGGGCATATGGTGTTTCTAGCTAGGGGGCTAATCCCCCAATTCCCTCTAGTACATTATGTGACTAAGCTGAATGACCGTGCTAGTCATACATGTACTAGGGGGGGGGTTTGGGGGGTTACCCCCCTGCTGGAAAGGCCAAACCCCCCCACCCACCCCCCCGAGACAGGTTAAGGGACCCCTCCCCCCGACCAAAAAATACAAGTGGTGGTAGTGGCTCCAGTATTAACAAACTGGGTCAGAAATCACTAATTTTTAGCCTAAAATTCACTTGAAAAGCCTTTGGAAACCGAATTTGGCGTTTCCACTGCTGATATTTAAGAAAAATCGGTGTTTTTGGAAGCTCTTTTTGTCATTTTTTGCTTGTTTTTAGCTTTTAAACGCTATTTGGCAGCTTAAAATAGCGATTTTTAGCGTCCTTACTGAAAAAATCGTGCTAAAAACGCATTTCTAGGCGTTTTGGAGCTTTTTGAAATTTGGGACCCCCCACCTGGGCGAAGCCCCCCCTCGACCCCCCACCTGAGGAAAAAACCCCCCCTACCCCCCTCCCCCCAGGTCGGCCCGGAGCTGTTACATGTATGGTGCTAGTTGGCGCAGAGCGATGCGCATATTGAGAAGGAATTAGCGGAATGTAACTGGGCGACGGGAAACAGAGATAAGAATCGTAAAGCACATGGCGAACTACAAATATATCAATACTGCCGAAAAAGCAATTGTTTAAAATTACTTCCTGCCTGCAGCGAAACGGCTGCGATGAACCGGCCGCGGCGATATGTCCCTAAACCCGCACAGCCGCGCCTGTGTTCGTGTCAGCTACGGGGTCAGACCGGGTTTTCCTTTTACATTTTGAAAAATATCGGTTTCAGCTCAAGGATGTTCTGTCGAAAAAATGTAATTTTCAGTCTGTTTTCGAGGTCTCAAATGGTCCCAAAATTGCTATGATATGGGTTAGGTAGGGACACATCGCCGCGGCCGGTTCGTTGCAGGAAGAAATTTTACAAAATTACTGTGCTGTGCGATCTACGTACTAATGGTATAGCTACAACTAGAAGTTGCCGTTAGTAACTTTGGTTTTAAAAAGTCTGCGCTTGGATGTATGGATTGTGTAAAACTGGCGCGCGTGTTTCCAGTGCCGGCCTGTCTGTGCTGTCGTTGCAATTGGCAATCTGACAGTTGACCGAGCGACCGGTTTGGCCGACCAACAACAACAACGACTACAAAAAAGAGAACAGAACTACTGATTTCACCGATTTCAGATCGGCAGCTGTCTCTGCTTGGGCGTGCTGTCGTTGCGCGACAACGTGCTGCAGATGTTGCCGATGGAGATCGGTAAGCTGGAGAAGCTGCGGGTTCTGGACGTCTCCGGCAACCGACTCGTCCATCTGCCCTACACCATTAACGTTCTCACGCAACTGCAGGCCTTGTGGCTCTCCGAAAATCAGGTTTTTATACTCACTACTCTTTTTATTATATGTCTGCCTGACTGCAGACATGGGCAAAGGTGGGGCTGAGGGGGGGTTGGCCCCCATCAGGCTCTGATCTACCCCCCATCAGCCGGCCGCTACCCCCCATCAGGAATTTTTGGGAAGAATTTTGTATAGAAAATTATGATAAAAATATGCCTGGAATAGGCGTAAATGAGCTTAGAATAGCTAATTTTAACTTATTTTAATGAAAAATAAGCCAAAAAACCCTGATTTTCGCCAAAAATCGGACTTTTTGGCTTACCACCCCCTCAGCCCCCATCAGGCGCTCCTACCCCCCTCAGCCCCCCTCAGGAATTGAAAATTCTACCCACCATCAGCCGAAATGTTAGCCCATGTCTGCCTGACTGGACAGGGAAAACGCGCATACATACGTATGTACGTAGATAATCGGGCACTTTACGCATTTTCTGGTGAGATACTACGCGAGGAAGTTTAGTCTCGTCTATCCGTAACATTACCTTCCACCGTTGTTATCTCTTTCCAACAAACCGCAAAATTCATCAATGGTTCGTTTTTGCCTGATGAATTGTTTTTTGATGAATAGTTATTCACGTTTTACGATTACAATTCTTCAAAAGATGATGAATTGAAGAAATTGTTCATCACAGAAATTGAGGAACAATTAAATAATGATTCTTCAACAAACTTTTATGCCAATTTTCCTTAGTTCAGCCGAAAAAGAAACGTGCTACAGACACATAAACTGACTGGGCTCGCCGTGACAGTTAATCAGGAACTGTTCAGAATTGCCGTGTAGTAAAAAGACCTATTTGTCAAGTTGAAGTGCTGGACCATTCCAATGCATTTGATGAACAATAAAATAATTGATTCATCAGAAAATCTTGCAAAAGTCTTCAAAATGATGAATAGTTGTGGACCATTTCATGATGAATAGTATGATGACATGATGGCATACTGATATATCAGTATGGTTTGTTGGTAGGAGTTATGGTCAAAAATTTAAAAAAATGTTTTTTGACGGCTGAAAAATTTTTTTGAAAAAAAGTATTCAAATTAGGACGAAAAGTCAGAAATTTAAATACATGCATTTTTTAGTAAATTCTTTTGCAGCAGCCAACCTTTCATCTAACAGCCAACATAATACTTCTTTTTCACTAAGCCTAACAGCGACTGCCTGCGAAATCCTTCCTTAGGATTTAGAAGTGCTTCTAAGGGCAATTTTCGGCGAAATTATAGTTAGTGTTTAAGCCTTTAAAGGCGCTTTCCAACCGGTTTCTTAAACTTAATTGAGGCAAAAAGTGAAAAAGCTGTAGTAAGTAAAGTACCTGTACTTTACGCCGGACACCTTAGACGATTCTAAAAAAAATTTAATTAAAAAACAAGTCGTAATTAATTTTTGTAAGTTCTGCTGAAGCTGCGGCCAACGTGTTTCTTTGCGTTGCGGCTTGAGTAAGTTCGTTTAAGGCGTGCAGGTTGAAATCAATCTGGAGTTAAGTTGCCTTGTTACTAACCAGTATAGTATATGCGAATAGAGTATTTATCTTGTACGAAGTGCTGTGATTTCAGTCGCAGCCCATGCTCAAGCTGCAGACCGATCAAGACTCCAGAACGGGAATAAAAGTTCTCACCTGCTACCTGCTGCCTCAACAAGACGCGCCCGCCGATGGTAAGTCTGTCTGTCTGTCTGTCTGTCTGTCTGTCTGTCTGTCTGTCTGTCTGTCTGTCTGTCTGTCTGTCTGTCTGTCTGTCTGTGTCTGTCTGTCTGTCTGTGTCTGTCTGTGTCTGTCTGTCTGTCTGTCTGTCTGTCTGTCTGTCTGTCTGTCTGTCTGTCAGTCAGTCAGTCTGTCTGTCAGTCTTTGTACGAAGTAAACTAGTAGAACGGGTTCTTATTACTGTTATTCATACATGTAACAGGGTGGTCTGGGGGGGTTTGCCCCCCACCCGACTTAGGCCAGACCCCCCCCCCCCAGATGGGAACCCCCCCCCCCTCCGATTTTTCTGGCAAGTAAATTTTCGAGCAAATTTTTGCAATTTTCTACACTTTCACACACAAAAATTGCCAAAATCGCCTGCAAAACAGCACTTTTCAGCTGTATTTCAGCCCAAATTAGCGATTTTTAGGCCAAAAATTGCTATTTTTTCGATTTTTGAGCGTTTTTTAGTGCCCACCCCCTCCCCCAAAATTTTGGCTCAGACCCCCCCTCCCGGCCGGCTCCAGACCCCCCCCAACCCCCCCTCCCCCATCGGCGGATGACCTATTACATGTATGCTGTTATTAGCTAAGAGAAGAAAGGAAAGTAGTTAGTTGTCTATAATTAGTGACTGATGTTTAAGCGGAGGTGAGCAAAGAGCCGTCGCCAGGTCGTGCATTCGTGGGCGGGCCTAAAGTGCACTTCCCGGATATGGACCAGGAGAGTCAGGAGGACGAACAAGGGCAGATCGGCAACTTTCAGAGACACGACACTCCCCATCCCAAGCCTCACCAGCCACGACAGCCGTTCAAACCCTCGAAAGTGGTTGACGGTCACGTGATCAAACACGACGAGTCCGAAAAGAAGGTACTATTGTGCAGTGGTTTGCGGTATCAGACATACGTACTCGTAGCAGGGGTCTGCCCTGTCACCCCACTCGAATTAGGCCTCCCCCAGATTTCCGATTTTTCTGGCAACAATTTTTCTCAGCTAATTTTTGCAATTTTTTAAGAATTTCAGACATTAAAATTGCTAAAATCGCCTGTAAAACAGTACTTTCTAGCTGTATTTGAGTTCAACTTAGCGATTTTGACGATTTTTTGCACAAAATTGCGATTTTTAACGTTTTTTAGTACACAACCCACTACCCTAGATTTTGGGCTCAGTACCGGTAGAAACAGAATTATTTTTCCGCTCAGCTCACCTGAATGGAAAAGTTTTTAGCGCTTCTGTGAGCTCAGCTCTTGACCGGTTGTTCTGTAAATTGATCCAGAGTTTCGTTTGTAGAAACTGTAGTGGCTGACAATTTGCAGTAAGAAATGTTAACTTGCTGGCTCGCAATGGTTGTTCAAAAATTTCCGTTCGGAAAAATCGTTTGTTTCTACCCATGCCGGGGGGAACCACCCGAAACCACCTCCCCATCGCCGGATGACTTGTTACATGTATGTATGTGTGGTGCTAGAAGCTGGTTATCGGTTGAATGAAGTGTAAACAATAGCTGTGCTAATGGTTTAGGACGGGCTGACGGTGCTGGATTTGGGCGCCAGAAGACGCTCAAGCGAGGTGGAACCGACCTACGATACAACGGCTGATTCGCCAAAGAAGAAGCCAGGTATTCTAATTATTCTCTCTCTGTTACCTGCCGATAGTGCTTGGTTTTACAGCTCCGGCTCCTCCTCCGCGCGTCACGCCTGTGCAACAATACAGCTCGTCGGAGAATAACAAGAGCAGCGAATCTCAGGTCAGTCTCTGCTTGATTCGATCGGGTCTTGCTTGCCCCTTTTCCCTGTTCAAGTTGAAAATAGAACTTGTGCGTTGGAGCACTAAATATACAGGGTGTGCCAAAAAAAAAACAACCCAGCAGACTTTTTGCTGTAGCAACCGCAAATCTCAACCGATTTGAATGAATCCTTTTTTAAATGAAAGACAAATAAATTCTTGAAAGATTGATGTAACGTTTATTAAGATAGCCTGCTTAGTTCCTGAGATATTTGCCCTCAAAATCAAAACAGAGATTTTGGCAGTGAACAAGAGTGATAAACACAACCCGGCAGATTTTTTGACTTTTCCAACCATGAATCTTAACCGATTTGAATGAATCCTGTTTTGAATGAAAGATTGATAAATTCTTCAAAGATTGGTGCAATTTTTATTGAGATTCACTGCTTAGTTCTTGAGATATTTGCCTTCTAAGTCGAAACAGATTTTGGCAAAGAACAAGAGCGATTCCGTTGCACTTCATAATAAAGCAGATTCCTACTGCTTAGGGCTAATGACACTTTACTGTTGAAGTGAACCGAGTTTGTGTGTCACCAGTAAAGCCTCCAATAGCCCTCAGCAGTAGCAGGAATCCGTTTTATTACGAAGTGCAGCGGAATAATAATAAATCCATCTTGTTCACTGCCAAAATCACTGTTTAGAATTTGAGGGTGAATATCTCAGGAACTAAGCAGAGTACATTAATAAACGTTACATCAATCTTTCGAGAATTTATTTATCTTTGATTTAAAAAAGGACTCGTTGAAATCCATTGAGATTTGCGGTTGCTACAGCGAAAAATCTGCTGGGTTGTTTTTTTTTGGCACACCCTGTATATTCATTCATGAGTTATGTTCAAGAGCGGAGATGGCAGATCGAGAAATGCAAAACTGTTTGGCCATGGGTGCCGGGTACCATAATGGTACCACTACCATATGGTACGAAATCTGAACAGAGTGGTACCATGGTACCAATACCAATGCGAATGTAGGGGTACTATGGTGCCACCACAGTGGCCGAATGTAGAGGCTCCATATTATGGTGCCACTAGCCTAGATACCGGGTACCATAACTATATTAAAGTGTCGGTACCATGAACGGCGTTAACTGCCAGACTGCATGCAATAGATACATAAAATGGAACTCATAATTATTCACAAGTTATTGTTTTCAAATAGGTGTGCGCAAACTAACTTGTGTTCAAGTTGAATAGAACCACCCGATAAAGGGCATAAGTGCATCTTACGTATCTGGCTAGTTTAGGAGCCGTCCTCCCGTACCGTCAACTTCAGCGCCGACACGGCCGGCGAGGAGGGCCGGTCGAGCAAGGGTCTGAAGCGTCAGAACACTCCCCACTATGCAAAGGGCATTCGGGTGCACGGCTTGGACACGGAGACGACGCAGCAGAAGGTGTCCGATATAATCGACCGCAGTAACGTAATGACCAACGGTCACTCGGTGGGAGATCTGGCCATGCAGACCGAACAGCACGACGTGTTGATCGAGAAGACTCCTTCCGGACTCGGACTCAGCATTGCTGGCGGACTCGGCTCCACGCCTTATAAAGGAGACGACCATGTACGGTTACGGATACTACGTTCTTTTCGCATGTTAACTGACACTTGAACGGTTGTTTTGTTTGGCACTTTGGGTAAGAGTTATGAGTGACCGTAACAGATTATCGCGATGGGGAGGGGTTGCGGGTCTGAGTCGACCTTCTAGTGGAGAGGGTTGGGTACCGGAGATTTCCGCTTATAAGACCACCATAGTTAGAAGACCATGGTCTTTAAATAGGTTTTTGTTTCCAGTTATAAGACCATGGTCTTCTAATAGGTGGTCAGAAAACTGGGTTCATCGACACCCATTTTCCAGTTAAAAGACCATGGTCTTAGTTAAATTGGCCAATTTTAACACGCAAGTAAATGTTTTTAAAGTGAACAAAAGCTGTCTATCGTTAGAAAACAAGGGCAGAAGTACATTCGAATGTAAAACATGATATTCTGGTTTTTGTTTTCGACACAATACAGTACTCTGCTATGCTTCAACACTATTTCCTTGAAAAATTTCAAAGAAAGTCTTGCAAATTAACCTTAAAATGGTCAGGAATTCCAGGAACAACCATGTACGTCAAGATCAATTTAATGTTTGGCCAAAAAATCCGTTTTTTGAAGCGAAATAACATTTTCCAGTTATAAGACCAGGTCTTGTAAGTGGAAAACTCCGGTACTAAAAAGCGCTAAAAATCTCTAATTACCGCTCAAGTACATCTAAAAAGTGCTGTTTCACAAGCAAGTTTGGCAATTTTAGTGTCTGAAATTGTAAAAATTTCCTCAGCAAATTACTTTCCAGGAAAATCAGAGGGAGTCGGAAAAATCGTCTCGGGGGGGGTCCCCGATTGGGGGGCAGACCCATTGGACCCCTTTTACATGTAAGAGTAAGAGACGCTTATACTTCTGCAGGGCATCTTTATATCAAAAGTGACGGAGGATGGTCCGGCGGACAGGGTCGGTCTGAAGATAGGCGACAAGGTGACAGCGGTGGAGGGTCGCAGTGTGCTGGAGGTGGACCACGCCTACGTGGTCGACCTAATGCGCATGGCCGACGGAGCGGTCAGAATGGCGGTGCAGCGCGACGTCCTCAAACCGACGCTCAACACCTCGGTAGGTCTTTATTTACTATTTGCGATTTCTCTTCTTCCTGTCCGGCCAGCCAGCCAATTTCTCTCTATGTAGAACAGTTCATCTCAGTCGTTGGAGGGCAGCTTTTCGTCGGGCTCCAATGAGACTATTTCGACGTCTATTAAGAGAGGTTCCAACGGCTCTCCAGGCTTCAGCATCGCCGGCGGCAAGGGAGCCGTCGCCTACCGGCCCGGCACTGACGCCATCTTTATTTCCTGGATCACCACCGGCGGCCCGGCTGACAGAGACGGCATGCTCAAAGTCGGCGACAGGGTCTTGTCGGTGAGTAAAGCTTCTTACTTGCGACTACCCCAGTCTGCAACCTAACACCGTTTATGGTACCGTACCGGTACCTTACCACCACAGGCCCTCGAACGTGGGAAACCTTATGGTGCCACTAGCCTAGGTACCATAAACGGCGTTAAGTGCCTGACTGTACGATGCGATACGATGTGACAAGGACCGAAGTCCTACGAGCAGACCTTGTGACCTATTTGACAACCCCGTATGTACGCCGGACGTACTGTATCGCACTTCTTTCACTGCCCAGCCACTAGTTTCCAGCTTCCAGTATGCTTGGATCAGAATGCATAATCTAGTTCGTTAATTCGTAGCACTACAAACTACTCACTGACTCACTACAAACTACGGTACACTTATTGTTAGACTTGAATTTGGTAACTATAAACTACTAATTGTTAGACTTGAATTTGATAACTATAAACTACTACTACAAATTATTTTCTCGGAAACTTTTTGACTAAAAACTAAAACTACAAATTGAAATTCTCTCAAGAAATAGGTTTACGAGTACGCATGTGAAATTGTGTGTGCCACATACCCTGGATTATGTTATGTACTATGCACAACTACCACGCACACAGAGTAACTATTACAGTCAGGCACTTTACGCCATTTATGGTACTGGCACCATAAGCGCTAGTCTGGTACCGGTACCTAGGCTACTGGCACGGGTACAGTTACCAATTCGAAGGTAGGTGTACCGTAATGGTACCGTCTCAGGGGCCGAACGTGGAGGTACCATGGTGTCACTACCCTAAGTACCGCTACCATATAATTATGATTTAAAGGAAAGACAGTAAAGGCGTTAAGCACCTATTCGGCGTAAGGCACCTGAATTGTCCGATCATCCTTCTCTCAGCATGCTTCCAGATGCAACGGCAGATGCAGTCGGTTCCCATTTACCTACTTGCTTGCTATCACCAGCTTTCAGTGGCCTGAATGGGCTTTATCAGGGTTCGTGCGGGACCTGGAAAGTCAGGGAGTCATGGAAAAGTCAGGGAATTTAAAAAAAGTCAGGGAATCAGGGAAAAGTCAGGGAATTTGGTGTCTGGTCAGGGAAAAATTTGATAGCAGCAGAAACATTTCATCTCCAAATGGTGCTGTCAGACTTTACACAACACTCTTTTGAAGATCGATCTTCAAACTTTATATACTACTACTTAAACTTAAAATTTACCATTGCATTTTTCAAAGCCAATTTTTCAAAATTTTCTCATTGGTTGCAGTTTTCTCACCCTGGTTAAGTCAGGGAATTTTGACTTTGGTCATGGAAAAGTCAGGGAAAGGTCAGGGAATTTTGCTATCCAAAATCCGCACGAACCCTGTTTATGCCGACGAGCAACTTTTTGCAGCAATAAACTTGCCCCGCCCAGTGGATGAAGATGTAGGAGCAGGGGCACAGTGGCTTTGCGGCCTGAACCACTACACGGTTACTAATTGGTCTAAGTGTTGTACTGCAGATAAACGGAGTGAATATGAAGGAGGCGCGTCATGACCAGGCTGTGGCATTGCTGACGGGGGCCAGCGACAACGAAGTGCATCTGGTGGTGCAGCGGCCGCAAGCTGCCCCCTCCACTCCCTCTGCCGTCACTTCCCCCGTGACCGTTCAGACGCCTAAACTGGACGAGCTGCCGCTGGCGCAGAGCTCCCCGGTCCCAAACAAAGTGCCTGTCCTGCCCACCCAGCCCCCTGCGTCGCCGGCGGCTAGTACTCCCGGACCCGGAACGCCCATTATTCAAGGATCCACCGAGGTGACTTGTGTGACTTCGTACTTGGTAATTAGTATTTAGCTGGAACTGTTTTTTAATTGCTATATTCGTACGTGGTAATAAGTGCAGCAAAGAGCCGTTGCAGGAGGTGCTGTTGAAGAAGAACAACGGTCCGTTGGGTCTGAGTATAGTGGGCGGCAGCGATCATTCCAGTCACCCGTTCGGCGTCAAGGAACCGGGCGTTTTTATTTCCAAGATCGTCTCGTCAGGAGCCGCCGCTCGCAGCGGTCGGCTAAGGATCGGAGACCGCATACTCAAGGTATTCTCTCTCTCTGTCTGTCTGTCTGTCTGTCAGTCTGTCTGTCAGTCAGTCAGTCTCATTCTGTCTGTCTGTCTGTCTGTCTGTCAGTCAGTCAGTCAGTCAGTCAGTCTCATTCTGTCTGTCTGTCTGTCTGTCTGTCTGTCTGTCTGTCTGTCTGTCTGTCTGTCTGTCTGTCTGTCTGTCAGTCAGTCAGTCAGTCAGGTAGTCAGTCAGTCAGTCAGTCTCATTCTGTCTCTCTGTCTGTCTGTCTGTCTGTCTGTCTGTCAGTCAGTCAGTCAGTCAGTCAGTCAGTCTCATTCTGTCTGTCTGTCTGTCTGTCTGTCTGTCTGTCTGTCTGTCTGTCTGTCTGTCTGTCTGTCTGTCTGTCTGTCTGTCTGTCTGTCTGTCAGTCAGTCAGGTAGTCAGTCAGTCAGTCAGTCTCATTCTGTCTGTCTGTCTGTCTGTCTGTCTGTCTGTCTGTCTGTCTGTCTGTCTGTCTGTCTGTCTGTCTGTCTGTCAGAAGCCGAAGCTGCAACATTCAGGTGAACTCGGAAGACTTGTCCAAAACGACGCACCAGGTGGCAGTGAAGGCTTTGATGTCGGCCGGAAAGGAGGTGACGGTGGTGGTGCGGCACGACCCGCAGCCGTCGGGTCTGAAGGAGTGGACGATTTGTAAGAAGTCAAACGAACCGTTGGGCATCAACATCTGCGGGGGCGTGCGCAGTCCGACACCGGCCAACCCGCTCGACAGCACTGACGAGGGCATTTTCGTTGAAAAGGTCTGTGCGCTTCTTTATTCTGCTAGCGAACAGAAACTCTTACAGTATGTATCAGTCGTACATGTGCGAGTAAAGATTGTAGCTGTCAAAAATAGGTATTGCGATTTATTACAGGTGCAGCCAATCGGCGCGGCGCACCGTGACGGTCGTCTGAAGCCGGGCATGCGGATAATCGAGGTCAACGACCAGTCTCTGCTGGGCTGCACGCAAGAGGAAGCTGCCGGTATTCTGCGCGCCGCCGGCACGCAAGTGCAGCTGATGGTCTGCGATGGTTTCGACCCTGCTCTTCTGGCCGCCGACAACCACGATTCTTCCAAGGTACGCTTGCACGCTCGATTTGATGGACTGCAAATTTGTTTTATGCCAGCGGCTACCACTTCTTTTATCAGGCTGACTAAACCTTGCCAGAAATAGGGATGCAAATAATGTAAAAATACCAAATAGTAGTGAATGGTATTTTCGGAACCAAATAATACCGGATACCGATCCGATGTGGCGGGGGGGCCGTGCGATGTACAATCCTACGATCAGACCTGCACGGTTCATTTCGCGACCCCTCATATCGTCATATCGGTCGATGTGCCGTTCTTTCACTGCCAAGCCACTCCTAGCCATGCTGTTGGGTGCTAGTCACTAAGAGAGTGCCTGGCGTGTGACGTCATGACGACCGCCCGGTCAGTGGCACTAAACCGGTATAGGCCTTATTGCTGGTTTCTCAGACAGCCTCTGACGTCGTTGATCTTTGAGCATGCTTTGGGAGCGGCTTTCGGTGCAACGGCAGATCCAGTCGGTTCCCAATTACCTACTCGTTGTAACCAGCTTTCGGTGGTCTGGGTGGGGGCTTTGTAACCGACGACCAACTCTTTGCGGAAAGAAACTTGCTCCGCCGAGACGGTGAACGCACGACGTCGCGCACAGTGGCTTTGCGGCCTAAACCACTGCACCAACTGTGCCAGATACCATTTGCATTCCTAGCCAGAAAATGTGGTAGCCGCTGAGACGTTGCAAATTTGCAGCCGAAAATTGCATGTCGGGTCCCCAGAGAGCGCATGATTTCTGTTCTTCTCTGCTTCATTTGCGCCTCTTTTCTTCTAGGAACGCCTGATGAGCAGCAATTCATCTAGCAGCGACGACAGTTCTTCCTCTTCCAACGAGTTTCCTTTAGTTGAAGCCCCGGTTTCCCTGGTACTGGCGCCTTTTATTTATTATTTATCTCTCTCTCTCTTTTGGTGGTGGTGGTGGTGTGCTGTGTATTATTATTGAGTTGAGTTGAGTGGAATTTTGTGGCTTCGTTTAGGACGCGAAGAAACCGACGGCGGCCGAGCCGACCTCGCCTACGAAAACGCGCATCCCGGTGCGAACTGCGGCACCTCCTCCTAACCAGTTGAAGGTCTCTGACAGGTTTTCTTTCTCTGAACGGCAGAAGCCAAAACGAATTGTTGTTGTTTGGTTTAAACCGGGCCGGTTTTTATTTTCGCGGTAGTGTTTTTAAGATACTATCGGATAATGCAGAATACTGGTTGGTCAAATTGCTCTGGCTTTTGAGCAAATTAACCAATCATGTTGTGTGAAATTTCTTCGGGGCCGTCCGCAAATATCTTCAGCCAAGTACAGTCAGGCACTTAACGCCGTTTATGGTACCGACACCATATAAGGTGCCGGTACCATGTATTGGTACCGGTACCTAGGGTACCCCACCTTCGGGGCCTGTGGTGGTAGCATGTATGGTACCCCCACGTTCGAGGCCTGTGGTGGTACCATGGTACCGGTACATATATGGTGACGGTACCATAAGGTGCCGGTACCATATATGGTACCCCTACCTTCGCATTGGTGTCGGTACCGGTACCATGTATTTATGGTACCACTCTGTTCAGATTTCGTACATGGTCATGGGTAGGGGTACCATATTATGGTGACGATACCTATGGTACCACCACAGGCCCCGAAGGTGGGGGCACCCATTACCACTACCCTAGGTACCGGTACCATATGGTACCACCACAGGCCTCGAACGTGGGGTACCATAAACGGCGTTAAGTGCCTGACTGAAGTAGACTGGTGCTTGACTCGAAGAAAAACTTGAAATTATTACCAACTGCAACAATTCCTCTTTGCTCCTTTTTGGCCGCTCTGTATCCTGCTTTCGGCTTACTAACCTAACAGTCTGGTTGTGATTAGTTTGACACAGAGGGCTGAGCATCACTGACTGTCTGACTGACATGGTTTGACCGGAGTTCTGCGGTTGCAGATGAACGCAGAGCCGAGCAGCTCCAGTTCGGTCTCAACCAGCGCTTCGTCTCCGTTGTCCAATGAAGAGGCTGTGAGTCCAGGCTCGCCTGGTCGACGACCGGTCGGCTTGACGTCATCGCTGAGGCCCTACGAGTCGAAAGCGAACGCCATTCCGCCGAAGCCGGTCAGCTCGCCCAAACCTCCGCCGCCAGTGCCGCCCAAAACTGTACAGGTAGAAAAGCAAACTGTCTGCTTTGTTGTTGTTGTTGGGCAGTCCGTTTTGGAAACGCCGAAATTTTAGTCTAAAACAGCCTTCCAGTATTATCGGTCGCCGACCAAGGTCAGCTTTTTGATGAACGTAAGCGGCGTCGCTTGCCGAGAGCGTCTGTCTTTGCCCTCTTTCAGTTTTTCTTTCACTTACGGATTTTTTTCGTTGGTTACTTTGGTTTTCGGTCAACTCTGTTTTATTAACCGAGCTGCTTAGTGATTCGTTATAGTCGTTGTGCCTTATTTTATTAAGCGCTACAACTGATTCTGTCGGTGAACGTTAAAGGTATAGGATAGTTAACTTATAACAGTCAGGCACTTAACGCTTTATGGTACCGGTACCTAGGGTAGTGGTATTATGGTACCCACGTTCGGCGACTGTCGTGGTGCCATAATATTATTACCACCACGGTACCCGAATGTGGGGTACCATTATGTGGTGACGGTACCATAAATGGCGTTAAGTGCCTGACTGTATAAGTTAAGTTGAGTTATAAGCTAAGTTAGAAAGTTAATAGTTTAATCAGACAGGTGTAGATTTTGCTGAATTGAAATACCGTTGGAATGCCTTAGGCTTTTCTCGACTGTACAGTACAAAAATGAGCACCTGAAAACTCCGAAATTAGTGTCTTTATTTACTCTAGTTTTCTTTGCTTTATCTAGATACGTTGTTCTTCTGCCCAAGATACGCATGAGAGTGACATGTTTTCAATCGTTAAGTTACTTTAAGTTAAAAGTTACTAGCGCTTGCTGTGGTCAACCCTGTTTAATGCGCCCGTCGGTATGGTAGACCAGTGATATTGCAGACCGACCCGGCTCCGATGGCACAGATGGACAGTTCGATTGAGGAAAACTCTATCGATCCCGTCACCCTATCAAGACGGCCAGCCGCCGACCCTCTGCCTTCCGACTCGATCTCAGGAACCGTTAACGCCGTACGTTACACACCCTCCTCACTGGCACCGGCCTGACCATACATGGGCCGCGTGAGGTCCGGGCTTTGCCAACTCCCAACTTGGGCTCGAGCCCCCCAAACGACCCCACCCACCCACCTGAAGCCGACTTTTGTTCCTGACCACACCCACCAAAATCGCCGCGACCCCCCAAACCGGCAGGCCCACCCCCAAATTTTCCGATTTTGACTACCCCAACCCAATTTTCCGGCCCACGTATGGTCAGGTCTGACCACCTTCCGAGCTGTTTAGAAGAGTATTTTGGCACATTAGTTCATTTTGAAATTGCTAAATTTCACAGTAACGCGCAGCTGCTTTTTTGCTAGATTTGAGAGCAGTTGTAATTTGGAATTAGTAATTGAACCCTCTACTTAAGTTGTTTGGCTAGACGGCAGTAAATTGACGTTAAATAGAGTGTGGTTGTTGTTTTAGAGTCCGCAAAAGGAGTCGCCCTCGACCACCTACCCTGAGCGGGCGCCGTTTGTGCGCAAGCTGCAGCAGTTTGAGAAGGAGATCGAAAACCAGAATCCAAACCATCTGCCTCCAACCAAACTTCCCAAACCGCAGCTACCTGGTGAGTGGCTTTGGTGCAGGCAGTGTGTTGGTGTATTCAGAATTAGTAGATTCAGCTAAAAAGCCGGCTCTACTAGCTGCCGATAGAAAACTAAACGAAGATGCAAAGACTGCCTTCAGCAGCTCTGAACTGGAGCGAAATTTACAAGAGCAGCAGCAGAACCAAAGGAACTTCGACAGTATTTTGAGCAGGTCAGCGCTTGGCCTTAGGCACAATTGAAGCCAAACCTCTATAAATAGTGGCATACCGAAAAAAATGAGTAATTGTCAAGTACACCGACTTTCCAAAGTAGATCAGTCTCTGTGGAAGTTAGCGATTTTCCAATAAAATGTTGACAAAAAATGTTTCTCGGTGAGTGGAGAAGTAGCTCCCAGTCAATATATAAAATGGGGGTGTCATTAAACAACTGTTCATTGATCATCAGTTTAGTGCTAAAGGCAAGCTGATTGCCTCAAGCAGTACAGCCCTTGGGGGAGCCCGAGACCCCTAGACCACCGCGCACCGGTATATTTTTGTTGGAAGTGAGAGTTGATGGTTTAAGCAAGAACCGAGCCCCACCGAGTGTGATTCGCACTAAGAAAGCCGAGAACAGATTGATCGATTCAACGAGTCCTCACGGCCAGGACGAATCGATCGACCAACAGCTAACACCTGCGGAAATACGCGCCTTGGAGGCCGAAAAGAGGGCGGCCTGGCGAGCTGCCAGGTAAAATAAAAATCCTAGTCTAACGATAAACAGCCGTTGATATGGTTTGATTATACATGGGCCGGAAAAATCCGGAGGGTGTATAGGGTTTTTCGTCGTGGGGAGGTCTGGAGAGTATAAAATTGCTTTCCCAAAAAATGTCGCAAAAATTTTAGAGGGGGTATGGAAGAAAGGTCGCCAAAACTTTCGGAGGGGTAACGCCTACCGGCGAGGGGTTTTTCACCCAAAATTTCCGTTTTTCCCCAAAAAGGTCACCAAAATTTTCGGAGGAGGGTATGACCGACCGAGGGGATGGCAAACCCCTCACCCCCGGCCCATCGAAGAAAGTAAGTAAAATCTGCGGTTTGTTTTAGGCTAAAGTCCCTAGAAGTTGACGCCCTAAAAGCGGAGATAGTTATGCAAGAGGTGAAAAAGCTGACTGAAAGTCAAGATGGGCAGGTTAGCCGACCTAGCATAATATTAGGTAATAATAGCAGATTTGGTTTAGTTAAACCTCAGTCATATCCCAGAAGAAGAAGCTGTGAACGCCAGTAGTTCTACTCCGGAAGTTGTGTCCGACCATCGCACCCGTCAGGTGACAGAAGAAGTGGACCCTGTGACCGGCGCCCGCGTCACCAAAGTGACCGAACGGCATGAACAAGTGGTCAGGTCTCAGGTAGGTCTATCCCTTTTGGAATGAAACAAACGCAACTTGAGTGAAAGGCCGTGGCTAGTGTTCGTAAAGTTGTATCGGTTAGGACCGGGGCAAAAGCGAATACGACAGACGACTCTATCGTTTGTGCTTCTTTGAGCGGACAGACTACAGAAAAACAGACCTCTAATGCCTGACTGCCAGCTTCCTTTCACGGTTTGGCTGACTGTTAGCTTTTGTCTGTCTTTACCCTGTGCCACTGTTACCTTTCCAGTTCAGTTTTGTTACGTTTAGGAACAGTGATACTATAGTCAGGCACTTAACGCTGTTATGGTACCGGTCATACATGTAACATGTCATCCGCCGATGGGGGGAGGGTGGGTTGGGGGGTCTGGCGCCGGCCGGGGGGGTCTGAGCCAAAACTTTGGGGGAGGGGGGTGGGCACTAAAAAACGCTCAAAAATCGAGAAAAATCGCAATTTTTGGCCTAAAAATCGCCAAAAATCGCTAATTTGGGCTGAAATTCAGTTAAAAAGTGCTGTTTTGCAGGCGATTTTGGCAATTTTTGTGTGTGAAAGTGTAAAAAATTGCAAAAATTGGCTCGAAAATTTACTTGCCAGAAAAATCGGAGGGGGGGGGGTCGGTGAAATCGTCTCGGGGGAGGGGGGGCCTGGCCTAAGTCGGGTGGGGGGCAGACCCCCCTGTTACATGTATGGTACCGGTACCTAAGGTAGTGGTACCATATACGGTACCCCCACCACTGTGGTGGTACCATGGTACCAGTCTGTTCCGATTCCGACCCATGGCTATGGGTACCATGGTGCCGGTACCATTAACGGCGTTAAGTGCCTGACTGTACTAGAGAGCAGTACCCAGACATTAGCCCTTACAGATAGATGCCCCAAAATTTGGACGTTGTAACTTTATGATGGCCCCTACTTGGATGTTGTTTACTTCAAAGCCTTTAGGAATTAATATCGTCACTTTTTTAAAAGTTTTTTAAAAACACATTGAATTTCAAAATTAAAGCCTTTTAACTTAAGAAACTAGCCGACCAGTAATAAAGCTTATCAGTCAGATTAATTGCTTTGTTTTAACTAAAACAAGATCTCTTATCCCCCAAATTCCTCTTTGAGCAATCCCCATACTGTGTCGAGCTTTCTCTGTAGGTTTGTGAGTGATGAGGCTTTCAGAAAACAGTTACAAGAAGTGGAATTGATGCTATTGGGTTTATTGACGATGCGTCATCGGCAAAGGAAGCAGCGGCAGCGGCGACGAGCTAACGGTTGTAGATAAGCTTTGTTTATTGCGTCGATTACGCGTACTTCACGGATGTCTTCGCCAAACGTGCCTGTTTCCCAATTGTTATAAGAGTATTTTGGCTATAAACGCAACTATAAATAATCATAGTACATAATGTTTGAGTCTGATAATAGCGCGCGTCGGCAAAAGGTGCAATGTGCAAATAAGTCTGTAAATTAAATCTAAGCGTGGTTTTTTCTCCTATCAAGAAGTTTGTTGTGGTATTTTTTGTCATATTCTAGTGCTGTTTCTGTTTTTCCGTGCTCTAACTTCTGTGGCGTTTGTTTCTCGGCTAGATGATTGTACTGTGAGAAAAAGTTGTTGTGACATTGGTTTTTGCAAATCTGTGTAAGTTTTACCTTTTAGAGGTGGTTTAGCATCCGCGTGCGCCCTCACTTGATTGGAATGCGAACTTATTTCTTTCTTCTCTCTGCCTGTAATGTAAGGTTTATTTCTAAGAGTATCTCGCTGTTTCAAATGTTCTACTGCCGTCCAAAAACAGTAAAAATCTTTAAGAAACTGTGTGAACACAAAATTCTAATGATTCAAATTCACATTGTCTCATACATGTAACTGGTCCCTCCCGGCCGGCGTGAGGGAAGGGAGTTTTCTGTTAGGTCGGGGTCCAAAGTTGCAAAAAGCTCCAGAATGCCTGGAAATGCGTTTTTAGCAAGAATGCCAAAAATCGCTATTTCCAGCTGCCAAATAGCGTACAAGCAAAAAAACGTTAAAATGGCTTCCTAAAACATCGATTTCTCTTAACATCAGCGGTGGAAACACTTTAAGCTAAAACTTAGGTACGTCGGTGTCAGTTTTTGTACTGTAGCCGCTACTATGTAGTACTTGCATTTTTGGGTCGGGGTGAGCGGGTTTGATCTTTCTGGCTAGGAGAGCAGAGTAACCTCCAGTACATGTATGCATTGATTAACAGTTTCTTCTTGTTTATAGCCATACGTTATCCGGTTTAGGAAGCTGCAACAACACCCTAGGCCTATTCACACCTCCGAATCTCTGCTACCACCGCCGACAAGGTGGACGCTAGCGCAGATTGAGGTCCGTATATCTTCTTGTTTATAGCCATACGTTATCCGGTTTAGGAAGCTGCAACAACACTCTAGGCCTATTCACACCTCCGAATCTCTGCTACCACCGCCGACAAGGTGGACGCTAGCGCAGATTGAGGTCCGTATATCTTCTTGTTTATAGCCATACGTTATCCGGTTTAGGAAGCTGCAACAACACCCTAGGCCTATTCACACCTCCGAATCTCTGCTACCACCGCCGACAAGGTGGACGCTAGCGCAGATTGAGGTCCGTATACAGTTTCTATCTACGATCCTATCAACAGCGGCTCGAGCCCGAAGCCCACCCGAATTGTCCTGACTGCCGACAGCAGCCATATGATCCTCTGCAGCTGTTTGGCTGCCGGGCCAAACGCATTGTACTCTCTCCAAGGGACTATGGACACAGCCGGCATATACAGTATAGATAAAAAAATTTCCCATCGCTTTTTCGGCCTTCACTCAAACGTTTTGTTCTCAGTCACTGCTTTACCGATTTGGCTCAAATTTTCAGCAAAAATTAACAATATGGTTGGCCAAAAATATTCTGCAAGTTTAGGCAAGACATTTTTTTATTTATACTATATGTACTGGAAGGTTTAGGGGACTACCCCTAGCTATGTAGAAAGGCCAAATCCCCCTCACAGCCCTCCCCCCGAGACAGTTCAGGGATGCCCCGCCGATCGAAAAATTAAAGTACTAGTAGCAGCTCCAGTACTAACAAACTGGATCAGAAATAACTAATTTTTAGCTTAAAATTCGCTCGAAAAGCCGTTGGGAACCGAATTTGGCGTTTACACTGCTGATATTTAAGAGAAATCGGGGTTTTGGAAGCCTTTTTTTAATCTTTTTTTTGCTTGTTTTTAGCTCTAAAACACTATTTGGCAGCTTAAAAAGCGATTTTTCCATGCGTTCTGGAGCTTTTTGAAATTTCGGATCCCTCTGGGCGAAACCCTCTCCCCTCATGCCGGGCGTACATGCATGACAGCCGGTGGCAGCAGCAGCCTTCCAGGGCTAGCAACCACAACTCCGTTAGGCAGCTACATAAGTTTAGTTTTCGGACTTCGAAACTGCATTTAAAACTCTCATCGCTGTCCCGCTTAACTGAACTGATACGTAAGAAAGAGAAAGTAGGTACGCAGTAAAGGTCTGTTTATTAATAGACATCAAAAGACGCGATCGAACAACTGTCCCTGCGTGGCAGTGGGTGCGTGGGCGGCGGCTCTGGCGTGTGCGTGGTGTCCTCCGCCCCTCTTGTTGTGTCGCGGCACGGTGTACTCGAACAGAGATGTGTTCAGCGGCTTCAACAGCCGCTCCAGTTTACTGGGCATGGGGTCGGTCCAGAAAAAGTTGTGGTCCAGACACTGCTCGGTGTTGAGTCGCTTGGAGGGGTCCAGCACCAGCAGTTTGTCGATCAGGTCCACCCCCTCTCTGTCCACCACGTACGGCTGCAGTCGCTCGCGGACGCGGCGACGCAGTTGCGCCGGCAGTTCCAGCTTGTCGAAGAGGGGCAGTCGGTCGACGCCCGGCCAAATCTGAGGAGAGATGCTGCCGCACAGCTGAGAGATTAGAGTCAGCTGTCGCTGCTCCGTGTCGCCTTGCATGATCGGAGAACGAGTCCACATCTCGGCCATGATGCAACCGGCGCCCCAAATGTCTATCGCCTTTCCGTACTGACGCTCGCCCAGTAATAGCTCGGGGGGACGGTACCACAGTGTCACCACTCTGTTTGTGTAGATCGGCTCCTGAAAGATTGGATACTATGCATCTCATCAACGCCGACACAGTTGGTGTAGTGGTTTGGGCCGCAAGTGCGCGCGCTCATCAACTAGACGGGGTAAGTTTCTTGCCGCAAAGAGTTGGTGGTAGGCACAAAGCCTCACCGAAAGCTGGTGACAGCGAGTAGGTAAATGGTGCTGCCTAAGCACTGAAGAAGTTTATCGACTAGTTGACACTTGCACACAACACACACAAGCACACGCACACACAACCACTCGAGAACTTGGTACTACAAACACTCACACAAACAATCAATACTCTCCATCACTCCCACTCACGAGTGTCAACTGGGCCGCCGCTGTGCGTGACAATCGGGGAAACGAACTGTGGGAACTGCTCGGCCTCTGTCGATTCGGTATCTCCGGTAAGCTGATCTCTATTGACACCGTGTTGACTCGATCTCCCACATGCTACATCTCGGCCTTTCTGTGCCTTCGCTTGCACCTGTTGACTTGTCATTGGGGAAACAGAATGCCATCTCTTGGGCAGCAAACTCGAACGAACTATCATCCTCTTCCTCTGTCTTCTAATCCCGGGTCTCGGCACCAATGAAGAAGTTTATCGACTAGTTGACACTTGCACACAACACACACAAGCACACGCACACACACAACCACTCGAGAACTTGGTACTACAAACACTCACACAAACTATCAAATACTCTTCAGCACCTAAAGCTATAACAGCAACCACACGTGTTGGGACAAACGGAAAGGGGACAGCTAACACTGACACCACGCATGAGTGCCGGCTAGTAGCGACGGCAGCGAAGCAAGGCTAGAATGTGGGTGTGCGTGATCGGCCCGTAGTGTGGCCTAACGCAGTGGGTACGACGGCCCTGCCCAGACAATCCATCCATCCATGCACGTCATACATGTGCATGGTCGGCGGCTCAGAGGGGGGCGGCCAGGTCTCCGTGCGTAGTTGCCTGGATATAGGTGCAAATTTTCGGCTGGAAATTCAAATTTTGGCGGGAAATTTAAATTTTTGCCCAAAATTTTGGCTAAAAATACTGAATTTTCGTTAAAATTCAAAAATTTTCGGTTAAAATCAATTTTTGACAAAAAATGCCAAAAAAACACTTTTTTGGCAGAAACTTTGCAAAAAATCGAAATTTTCAGGAAAATTTGAAAAAATTTCGGGTTTGCTGCGTAGTTGCCAAAATTGATTTCTGTAGCTTAAACACGCATCTGGAGGCTTTCTAGCAGCCTCTAGCAACGTTTGGTAGATTTTTATTTTCGTCCCCCCTGTCCCCCTCTGGGCACCCCCCATGCACATGTATGATGCACGTTACCGGTTGAAGTGAAAGTAGCGGTCACTACAGGATTATCGCATGAATTCTGCAAACTTTCAGATTTTTTATTGGCGTTGGCGCGAAACGGCTTTCCTAAAGTTTTTTAGGTCGCAAAATCAGTATAGAGTATCGGGCCTAAAAAGCAAATACATGGAGCACGAAAAAAATGGGTAGGGGTAGTCCATGTTGGGGGGTGGGGTGGGGCCATGTCGCAGTAGGTATCTGGTGCAAATCCGTACCTGTCCGGTTCCGGTGCCGCGTATGAGGGGTCTGGCAAGTCCAAAATCGGCTAACTTTAGCACGCCTTCTTTGTTGATCAGCACGTTGGCAGCTTTCATATCGCGGTGGAGAATTTTGTTGGAATGGATTTTGTAGAGACCCTCGAACAGTTGCTTCATGATAGTTTTTATCTCGGACAGCTGGAATTTGACATTGACGTTGCTCAGCAGGCCGGCCAGATCGTGTTCGCAAAAGGCAAAGACCAGGTAGAACGTACTGCGACCCCGATTGTAGGCAGTGGCTGAAAGCCAACTGACTGCCGTTTTCAAGCGCCCTTTTACAGTCAGGCACTAAACGCCGTTAACGGTTCCGGCACCATATAAGGTGCCGGAACCATATATGGTACCGGTACTTAGCGTAGTGGCACCATATATACGGTACCCCCACGTTTGGGGACTGTGGATGGTACTCCTACCTTCGAATTGGGAACTGTACCGGTACCATATTATATGGTACCACTTCATTCAAGTTTCGTACAAATGGTAGTGGTACCATATGGTACTGGCACCTTATATGGTGCCAGTAGCATAAACGGCGTAAAGTGCCTGACTGTTTTAGTATGCAATTAGTGCTGTTACCCTTTGATCCGCAAATCTCAATCAGTTCCGTGATATGGTCGTCCTTCAGCTGCTGCAGCATTTTGATCTCTCGCAGAGCTGTGATCGGGAACTGAAGAAAAGTACCGTAATTAAGAGCAGACACAATGGGTGCAGACGGCTGGGTTGGGTTCATTTGGCCGTGCACGTTTGGGCGTGGTTTCATTTGGGCGTTGATTCATTTGGGCGTGGATTCATTTGGGCGTCTGTCAAAAATTTTTAGTAAAAAATGGAAGAAATCTCAAAAAGTTTAATCTCATTTGCTCCAGATATACACGGCAACAATCGATAATTAATCACTGCTGCTATCAAACAGCAAAAAAGGGCTCAACTAAATTAAAACTAATTGCAAACAGGTTAGACCATACATGTAACAGGTCCGGACCGACCTGGGGGAGGAGGTACCCATTTAAGAGCTAAAAACCGATTTCTGTAAAATGTTAGCAGCGGAAACGTCAAATTCGGTTTACAAAGGCTTTACAAGCGAATTTTAAGCCAAGTGATTTAAAAAAATTTTTAAGCCGAATTTTAGCCCGTTGCGGTGGAGGTAGAGAGGAAAAATTAGACTAAATAAGAGAAATGAACGAATTATGTACTGTCTATTTTATGCTCAGAATACCTTTTAAATGCGTTTTCAAAGGCTAAGTTTTCAAAAATTTCCCGTCCTGGTCGGGCAGAAGCCCAACCAGACCACTCTAAACTACTAAAACCTGCAATTTCTGTCAACTTTAAGAATGTTTTACATCTTCAAAATTTTAGACCACCCCCCTTTGCAAAATCCTGGGTACGCCACTGGGTAGGGCAGCCTCTGCAGACTTCCGAGCGCGGCGCACCGTTTTCTTGCAGGCCCGATACGAGGGTAGCTGCTGTTTGGCTGCCAAACTCAGGAAGGGAGTCAGCATTGTTTCTCTGACCTCTTCTCTATGTATAATTGGAATGTTTTTTAGATTTGCCACAAACAAGTAGGCATTGACTGCCTTGAGGCCTACATAGTTTCCTATATTTTATATAAAAAAAATTTTGACAGACGCCCAAATGAACACACGCCCAAATGAGACACGCCCAAGTGTGCACGCCCAAATGAACGGCTCCCCAGACGGCTATAGGCGGGGTTGAGCCCAAATTCAGAGGAAGACAGAGGACGCAACAGACATCGCTCAAAAAATAGGCCTTCTGAATTTAAGACGGGAATAAAAATCGTCAAAAATAATATAGTATCAGGAGGCAGACACAGCTAAAAATCACTGTTTTACAGGGATTTTTGGTAAACTTTCGTGCCAAATAATCTCGATCATCTGAGGGGTTGGCCGATGCCAGTGGGGAAAACCCTCAAAACCCTCTGTTACACGCACGTTTCTCCCCAATCGGATAGTTCCAGTAGGAAGCAATTCTTCTAATGTTATCACATTGCTGTAGTTTGATTGTTGGCCTAGCCACAAATCGTGAATAGCGGCTCTTGAGCCTTTTAGCATTTTAGCAATTTAATTTTAGCAGCCGAGCCCGACTCGCTTCAGTATCAAATATTCAGCTTTAGTCTTAGGTTCTCTGGATACCTTTACATACTAGGCATGCGTTTGGTAGGCGTTCGAATTTCGCAAATAAGGAGTTGTTTAACTTACGCCTTCCTTTTCGTTTTCCATGAGTATTTTCTTCAAGGCCACCAGTCTACCGGTCTCCCTGTCCTTGGCTTTGAAAACCTCTCTGCAAGGCAGAGTTTAGGTGAGAGAAGGCAGAGCGATGGTGTCTAGAACACACCCAAACGTTCCTTGACCGATCTTGGCCACCTTCTCGTATTTGTTCACGTCGGCCATGTAGGGGAATTTGAACTCCTCCACGTACTTCAGCAACTGGTGAGTCACCTTACCTCCCTCGTTCACCGCCGCCGCCCCTCCTGTGGCTGTGGCTGCCACCGCCATCGCTAAACAGAAGTATCTACTGCCCCCAAATTAATAGGATATAGCCATTATATTGAGTAGGGATTCGCCCGTAAATATTCTGTAAGAATCCAACCACCTGGCTTACCGGCCGACTACCCGACCTTTTAGCCTCGGGCTTAGGCCTAGGGGCAAGTTTTGTAAGAAATCTTAGCCATGCGGCGGAAATCTTAGCCATGATCGTAGGAAGGAACTTGCTAATTGCATATTTGGGATCAGTAGAGCGTTCTCTTTTCAACGATATCCTACGCAAACATATTCCAAGCAAAAATATTTTGCGCATCTCTTGTCGGCCTTTTGACCCTTAAAAACTCAATTTGATCCACTTTTTTATTCGATTTTTTGTGCAATCGAAAGAGAAAACATAGCGCTCCATTTTCTTGAAATAAAAACGCCGGAGACACGACTGTGAGGAAGACAAATCGGACCCACAAGGGGTTCGAAAAATATTTTTGCTTGAAATATATTTGTAAGAGTATCCTTGAAAAGTGAGCGCTCTTCTGATTCCAAATAGGCAATTTAGAAGTTTCTGTGGTCATTTGCTCGAGAGTTGTGAAACGAAATCTGAGGTTGGGTCGGAAAATTGAGTCTCTCAGAAACGGCCGCGAATGTCATAAAATCATACATGACCTAAACCAAGACACGTTCGTCAATTTTGACGTTATTCATTCAGTTCGGTAGCCATTTTACTTAAAAACGAGCCAAATTTCAGTTTAGTTGGGTTTAGTTGGTGAATTGCACTGCAGTTTCAACTGTGTCTGAGCTAAAAATGGACACTGTTGAAGCTATTATCGAATTCATCCTTCCGGATACTTAAAAAATTCTTAACTAAGGCTCTCTAGATCGCAGTTTGGGTAGGATACGCTCGTTCTCAAACACTACTGACTGCATCGCAATCAATAAAATTTTCACTGGAAGATATTTGTATGCAACCATACCTAATCGCAGATTTTTATCTGACCGACCTCATATAGTTTTAGCAAGAATACATTCTTGGTTTTAGGTTTATTCAGCTTCGAAAATCGACTTTTTAGTGAGTCTCAAACGATTGCCTGTAACTCAAGAAGACCGACTGCAGATAGAGCGTCACTAATTTCCATACGAAATCTTCACACAATAGGCTTTACAAAATTAGGAACTGAGCTGGCTTCTTTCGTTCTGTATGGGGTACGCTCCGGATAAATAAGGAGCAAAACTTGATTCCGAAAAAAACCGGCACTTAACTTAGCTAAGCTAGCTCTCCAACTAACCCATTTGATTTGCTTTTGTTTTTAGTTAACCCACCCATCTGTTAGTTTAGTTTTCTCAGCAAATTTTCCACACTGAGTGGGTGGTAGACGAAGAAAAAGAAAAAACAACAACCAGTCCGGTAACAGAACCGACGGACAGACTTTCATTTCTGAATAGACCGCAAGCAAATTACTGGCGGGAGGAGGCCCATTCCCCCGCCACTCGGCGCCGCCGCAGCCGGATTACGGTATGCGCTATCTGCTCTCTGTTTGGTTGTGAAAATATATTTTTCTTATCCAAACACAGGCCCTCCTGAGCCTGCCTATACTGATGCGTCCCTCTAGGGGTATTTTTATGTTTTTAAAACAGGGCCTCCCGAGCGTTCCTATACCGATGCGTCCCCTAGGGGTATTTTTATGTTTTTAAAACAAGCCCTCCGGAGCGTTCCTATACTGATGCGTCCCTCTAGGGGCATTTTTATGTTTTTAAAACAGGCCCTCCCGAGCGTCCCTATACCGATGCGTCCCCTAGGGGTACTTTTATGTTTGGAAAACAGGCCCTCTGGAGCGTGCCTATACTGATGCGTCCCCTAGGGGTAATTTTCTATTTGGAAAACAGGCCCTCAGGAGCGTGTCCTGTACTGATGCGTCTCTAGGGGTACTTTTATATTTGGAAAATTGTCAGGCCCAGGCCCAACCCAGGCCTCTAAAAGTCGGTGACGGTAAATACGTAGGTAAATGGGAACCGAACTGGAGCTGCCTAATGCACCTAATGACTGCAAAGGGGAGGGATGTTTGCACTTGCAGGCAGGTATTCCAAAAGTAATTGGCATACCGGGTATCGGTATTCATAAAAATTGCAACTACTTGGAGATTTAAGCTGTTCTGCTTTAGTGCTTTTACTACCACTTCTCTGTGAAGTCGTTTAAACTTCGCGCGCTTTGTGTTGTTTCACATGCAGCAATATTACAGTAAGCCGCCGCGGCAGTGCCGGGTGGGGGGAATGGGCCGGGAATCATTACTGGCAGGGAGATGATAATCACTGGACTGGAACGCTGGAATGGAATAGAACGGCCATGATAATCGCTGGAACAGAACGGAAATCACTGGATGGCAAATTAGAGCGTCAAAAAGCTCTAAACGCATCCTGCAACTAGATAGACTGCATGGATCACTACCCCAGCGGAACAGGCGTAGACAAACACTTTTATTTGAATTACGTAGAATTAGACAACGGATACACTGATGTAAGCTGTTAGGCTGAACTTGGCCCTACGTTCACTGGACAAAATTTAAAAGTACGCACGTACAATGTACTGTATGCAGTATAAAACTGCAAGCAGAAATACTACGTACAAATGTCCCACAAATGACAACATTTCATTTTGCTGCCACTTCCGCTGGCAAATGTTGACCAATGGTGAAATTTAGAACATGCATGCCACTTAGCACTTAGGGTAGTTAAACTAAGTTATGATGTTACTGGTACTTGGTGTAGTGGTACCATATACAGGGTTGCTCTCATCCAAAACTTATATATGTATGTCTAAACTGTACAATATTGGTATAAGAGGAAAACTACTGAACTGGTTTGAAGCTTACTTGTCAAATCGCTTACAGTATGTATCAGTAGATAACGCAGTTTCTTCCTCAATTTCTGTAACCTCTGATGTTCCTCAAGGTAGGAAATTAGGCCCCCTGTTGTTCCTTATTTACATAAATGACCTTAGTTCCACTGTTGCCATGTAGCTGTTTTAGTAACCTTTTCCGGCTTTATAAATACTGCCCACGTCTGGCGTTGTCTATTACAGACAGGCACTTAACGCCGTTTATAGTACTGACACCATATAAAGTGCCGGTACCATCGGTACCTTAGGTAGTGGTACTATATATGGTAACCCCACGTTTGGGGCCTGTGGTGGTATGGTACCACTACCCTAGGTACCGGTACCATATATGGTACCGGCACCTTATATGGTGTCGGTACCATAAATCGCGATAAGTTCCTGACTGTATTAGACGTGTTGTTCATGTGTCATGTTATTCTCATATTGTTTTGACTTGTTAGTCATTTTTGATACTAGAATAGAAATATGTGATCACTGTGTCTGGTGATTAGTAAGATTGTGGATCGGCCATCTCACGCAGTGCGGCAGTAAAACTTGCTCCAAAAATCCCTCTATATCTCTGGCTCTCTCATTCCTCGGTCTCGCTCGGCTACATTCGCAGCACAAAATGTACAGATAACTGGGGGTTGAGCTGGACCCTGGCCTCTCTTATTGTGCTCACGCGCAACATAGAGTCACAAAGGTCAGAGCAACTATTGGATGTTTGTGCAGGAGGGTGCGCGGATTTGTTTCTCGTGCACCTTTCGCATGTTATACCTGACACTGGTTAGATCTGTCTTGTATGGTATGCCTGTTTGCTACCCCATACATAAGCATAAGCGTGATATGATCGTTCTGGAGAGTGCTCAGAAATTTACCTGTAAACTCATCGCGAGTAATTTTTCCAAACCTTATGATGAACTGTTATCTGAGACTAGGCTCCGCTCTGTTTTTAGAACTGTGTTGCAATTCCGCCTGCTATTGATGTATAAGAATGTCCATGATTTTTTAAGAAGAAGAAGAAAGTTTACACGTCCGAATAGACAGCAAACAGAGCTGAGAAAGCTTCCACCCGGTATTGTTACATTGCGCGTAGGTAGTTCCAGACGCATACAGTCTAGTAAATAGTTGCTGCAGGATGCGTTCAGAGTATGTTGGCGGTCAAATTTGCAGTTCCATTCCAGCGATTATCATAGTCCTTCTATTCCATTCCAGCGATTATCATAGTCCTTCTATTCCATTCCAGCGATTATCATAGTCCTTCTATTCCATTCCAGTGATTATCATCTCCCTTTGCTGACATACGGTAAATGAGGGAGATTACGGTCTCAAACCTCCACCCGTGTAGACCTACCACATAATGCAAACCGACGCCGAGGCAAATGACGCCGTTGCCTAATTCAGACGCAAAGAAAGGAAGAAGAAACTTGATGGAAAATAAAGGTGAAAGTTCATTGGTTAGGCTGTTGGAGTCGCAACTACAACTGGAAAAGGTAAATTTACTCATTAAAAGCGGCCAGATTACGTACCCAACTAACACATCAGGAAAGAAGACTACGGTCCGAAAAACAAGTCAAGGCGCTGTTTGAAGAAGTAAAAACACTGGAAAATATGTTCGAGACGCAAAGATTAGAGATCCAAGTTCTAAAGCAGCAGCTTCAGGTTGGTAGGAAAGGTTCAGAAAAGTCTACTACTATGCACCTACCCCTTCCTTTCTTGCAGAAAGCCGGAGAAACCAACGCAAATTTGTCAAATCGAGACCAAAAAGCAGTCAATAGAAATCAGGAAAAGATGGAGGGTGTGGAATTGGAGGGGTGCAAGGAGAGCTGCAAACTGCGTCAGAAAGCGGTGCTGGCCTTGAGGAACAGAGCTCGCAAGTGTCGTACGCAGTTAAAGGAAAAAGATGCAAAGATTGAAGACTTGAGAACTGAACTTTCTCAACTCTCAGCTGCTGTAGCCACCGAGCGCACTATAAAGCAGTGCTACAAGCAATATTGTACCTTCATAAAACAAACATATAGCCAAATTTTTGGTACCACCTGAGGGTTGTTAATAAAGACCTACATGAACTACTAACCGTTGACATGAACACAGGAAGTGTGCGTAGGTACCAGCTTTCATAGCGATTCACTGTCCGATCCGATATAGCGCTTTCCGTACGATGTACGACTCTACGATCTGACCTGCGCGGTAAATTCGTAATCTCGGACGCTGTGCCCTTCTTTCACTGCCAAGCCTCTCCTAGCCATGCTGTTGGGTCCCAGTAACTTAGAGAGTGCCTGGCCTGGAGACGTCATGGTGCTGTCAGCTCCCAACGACCGGTGGCACTAAACCGGTATGGGTCTTATTGCCGATTTGCCCCGGACGTCGTTGATCTTCTTTTTCTCCAACACAAGTTGCCCACTAACACTCTTTCTGCGCTGTTTATTTTACATTGTACTAACATGTCTTGCTTGGGCGATAAAATAAATAAATAAATAACAAGCATGCTTTGGGGAGCGGCTTTCGGTGCAACGGCCGAACCAGTCGGTTCCCATTTACCTACTAGCTGTCACCAGCTTTCGGTGGGGCTCTGTGCCGACCACCAACTCTTTGCGGCAGTAAACTTGTCCCGCCGAGTAGATGAGCGCACGACGCCACGCACAATGGCTTTGCGGCCTAAACCATTATCCCTCTCGCGCAGGGCCGTCAAATATCCGATGAGCCAATTCGAATTTTTGGCCTGGAAAATGCGTGATGAACCCGTGCGAAGCTGATTAAATTTGTCCGATGAAAACGCTGCGTGATGGAAAGAGTCATAACGCAAATGCGAAGCTGATCGAGGTTTAAATTTTGCGAAGCTGATCGGCTTTGCGTGATGAACCCGTGCGAAGCTGATCGGCAAATGCGTGATGAAAAATTGTCGCGTGCACTAATTGGTGCACGGTCTGCCCGTAAGAGTTATAACTCTGTGCCGGCGACCGTCATGCTTACTTTAGACACCATAGAAAAAGCCAAGAAATGAATTAATTCCGAGACTCATCTAAAAGCGTTACAATACGACAAAGCGGCAGTAGTAAGTGTAACTGTCAATTAGGGACACGAGTTTTATTCTGCGCGCCGAGCTGCAACGGCTGAACATGATACAGGTGTGTACAGACCAAAACACTACAAAAAACGGTTGGAGGAGCGCCGGCAGGGCAGACCGCCCAGCTCCGTAGAACAACCCAGAGAACAAAGGTTTCCTTTTCTCAACAATATCGATATCGAAACATGGACAAGAGCCGGTTAAAATTAAACAACAACAGCAACATATCTCCACTCTCTCCGTAGACTTCTCAGCGCCCCTCGACTGAAACAACAGACAGCATTAGAATCAGAACAGAATACACTCATGCACTTTACGCCGTTTATGCTACCATATAACAGTCAGGCACTTAACGCCGTTTATGGTACCGACACCATATAAGGTGCCGGTACCAATGGTACCGTCACCATATATGGTACCGGTACCATATATGGTACCCCCACCTTCGTAGCCTGTGGTGGTACCATATAATGGTACCGGTACCATATATGGTACCCCCACGTTCGAGGTCTGTGGTGGCACCATACCATATATGGTGAAATCTGAACGGAGTGGTACCATATGGTACCCCCACCTTCGCGTTTTTCCGGTACCATAATATGGTACCACTTCGTTCAGATTTCGTACCATATATGGTACCGGCACCCATGGCCATGGGTAGGGGTACCATATATGGTACCACCACAGTCGCCGAACGTGGGGGCACCATATATGGTACCGGTACCATATATCGTGACGGTACATATGGTGCCGGTACCATATATGGTACCGGCACCTTATATGGTGTCGGTACCATAAACGGCGTTAAGTGCCTGACTGTATAAGGTGCCGGTACTATCCATATGGCATACATGTAACAGGTCATCCGACGAAGGGCGGAGGGGGTTGGGGCAGACATGGGCAAAGGGGTGGGGCTGAGGGGGGTTGACCCCCCATCAGGCTCTAATCTACCCCTCATATCAGCCGGCCGCTACCCCCCATCAGGAATTTTTGGGAAAAATTTTGTATAGAAATGCCTGGAATAGGCGTAAATGAGCTCAGAATAGCTAATTTTAATGAAAAATAAGCTAAAAAACCCTGATTTTCGCCAAATATCGGGCTTTTTGGCTTACCACCCCCTCAGCCCCCATCAGGCGCTCCTACCCCCCTCAGCCCCCCTCAGGAATTGAAAATTCTACCCCCCCCATCAGCCGAAATGCTAGCCCATGTCTGGGTTGGGGGTCTGGCGCCGGCCTGGGGGGGTCCGAGACGGAGGGTCTGGTCTAAGTCGGGCGCAGGCAGACCCCCCTGTTACACGTATGCCACGCCATATGGTACGGGTACAGTTACCAATTCGAAGGTAGGGGTACGGTACCATATGGTGCCACTACCCTAAGTACCATGATAAACAGCGTAGTGTTTGATTGGAATAGAAGTGAAAGAAAGCAGTACGTACTGTAGGACGCCACCTCGATCTCGTCGGGTAGCTCTCCAATGTTCACGTCGAACCGATCCTGCACGTCGTTTAGGATTTTGGCATCGTTTTCGTCGCTAACGAACGTTATTGCCAGACCTTTCGTACCAAAACGGCCTGCCCGCGCCACCTGCAATAAACTCAGTTCAATCTCAATCATGCAAACCAAACAATCATACATGTCGTCCGCCGATAGGGGAGGTCTGACGCCGGCCGGGGGTTTGAGTCCAAATTCTAGGGAGTGTGTGGGCACGAAAAAATCGTAATTTGGGCCAAAAATCGTTAATCTGAGCTAAACACAGCTAAAGTGCCGTTCTTACAAATGATTTCAGCAATTTTTTCTGTCTGAAATAAAAAAAGTAAAAATTTGCTGAAAAATTGGAGGACTAGGAAAAATCGTCTCAGGGGGTCCCGATCGGCGATCTGGCCGACGACCAGAGTCTTGTAGGGAAAGAAGTAGAATTCAAACGGCTTTCGGTCAAAAGGTCAAAAGAGCCAACTGACTCTGTGCAAGTAGGTGTCTGAGTCTTCAGGCATGTCATAGTTGAAAACGATATTGACCCGTTCTATGTCCATTCCGCGACCGAATAAGTTAGTGGCCACCAGTATGCGCTTCTGGAAATCCTTGAACTGCTGGTAACGGTTCAGTCTGAAACTTAGACATTCAGCTCGTTAACTAACTGGAGTCCCAATCAACAGCTCTACCGCTCTTCCTGAGGCATGTTTCTGTGAATGGCGATCGAGGGAAAGTTCTGCTCCACCAACAACTGATTCAGAGCCATGCAGCGCTGCACTGTGCGCACGAATATCACCACCTAAACCGTTTACCCTTACAAATCCGTTAGCAACCATTGCTATTCGTACATGTAATAGATTAGGCGGCCAAGGGGAAGGAGCTTACATGTAACAGCAACAGGGTGTCCTGGGGTCTTACCTACCCGATATAGGCCCGATCCGGGAACCCCCCGGTTTTCTGGCAAGTAAATTTTTCAGCTAATTTTTAAATTTGTTAAGAATTTCAGACACTATATTTGCCAAAATCGCCTGCAAAACAGCACTTTTTAGCTCTATTAATACGAGTAACAGGTCATCCGTCGAAGGGGGCAGGGTGTGGGGTCTGGCGCCGGCCTGGGGTCTGAGCATAAATCGTGGGAGGAGGTTGGGCAATAAAAGACGTTAAAAACAGTAATTTTTTTCGGTTAGAATCGTCAAAAATCGATACAGTTAAAAAATGCTGTTTTACAAGCGATTTTGGCAATTTTTGAAAGCGCAAAAACTTGCTCAAAAAATTAGTTGCCGGAAAATCGGTCGGAGGGGGTCGGAAAAAATCGTCTCCGGGATCCCCCATCCTGGAGGTTTGGCCTAAGTCGGGCTTGAAAATCAATCACCGCTGTTCCAGAGTGACTTTTCGACCGTTTCAATAGGTGAAGTGAGAGCAAACAAAAACGTCATTTTTACCCGGTAGGAGAACGTTTGCAGCGCAGAATTTAGCTTAGAGTGTTTCTAGGCTCTTCTAATTCACCTAGTCACATTTGCACCTTAAGACGGACCGGAACACTAAACAGAAAACTAGAACCAATTTACAAAGCCTTTGTGAAAAGATTTCACAAATTGGAAGGAATTCTAAATCGTTTGTAACAGGAACGTTTGTATTTGTGTTTGTGAATTTGCACATTGGTGAAGAGAAATCCGTTTGCATTTGTGATTAATTGTAAGTTGGTGAAACAGGTTCCAAGGTACGCTCCTGGGGGTGGCCTTAGTAGGTGTAAGTATATAGAGAGTACCTGGTTGAACTCAAGCAAGTCGAGCAGTTCGAAGAGTTTTTTGTTCTTCTCGTTCTCCTTCAGTTTGACGTAGTACTGCTGGAGTCCGTGCAGAGTGAGCTTGGCCTCGTCGTCCACGTAGACTTCCATTGGCTGAAATCAACTCACACTCAACTCTTCCCGGCCGCTTTCTACACTCTGCAGACACCACAGATGCCCGGTACTTCTCGGCAAGAAAGACTTCCCGGCCGGACCGTGTTAGACGGACCTGAAACACACACATGTTACGGATGACAGCCCCTTCCAAATACACAGCCTTTTGTTGGCCCACTCTAAATAATATGTGTTCCTCTGAGACGACGAAAGTAGCTAACCGACATATACATACGCACATACATGTAACAGGTCATCCGCCGAAGAGGAAGGGGCCTGGCGCCGGCCGGGGGGAGGTCTGAGCCCAAATTTGAGCGGGGGTTAAACAGTAAAAGCGCTCAAAAACCGCAATTTCTCGGCTAAAAATCGTCAAAAATCGTTAATTTGGGCTGAAATACAGCGAAAATGTGCAGTTTTTCAGGTGATTTTAGCAATTTTTGCGTCTGAAATTGCAAAAAATACTTGCCAGAACAAAGGGTGTCGGACAAATCGTCTCGGGGAGGTCCCATCCGGAGGCATGGCCTAAGTCGGGTGGGGGGGCAGACACTCAGTTACATGTATGTCATACGCACATGCAGAAGGCAAAAACCGTCAATACTTTTGCTAGTACAAGAAAGAGATGAACACACATGCCTAACGTGTTTAAATTTAGTAATTTATTATCTTCATTGGTGTTCGCTCTTCCAAACGGACAGACAGTACTTGAAAAGGCCAGAAAACTCGTAAGGGATATGGGTCGGAACGAAAACGGCCAAACTCGCAGTAAAATTGGCGACAAAAAGTCGCCAACATTTCCAGAGAGGGCCGGACACAACACAGCCACCAGTCCAAGTATAGGCTACATGGGCCTTCCTTGGGCCGTCCAGCCACTACACTACTCCAACGAAACGAATATTCTGGCAATTTTTAAGTAAAATTGGATGAAAATTGTCGGACTTTTTGGAAAATCAGTCTACCACCCACGCAAGATTTCAGACCTCTCCCTCAACTCCACATTTTTTCTGTCCATGTATGTACGCCCATGTTTTCACTTTTCGCTCAATTTGGCTACACTAGTTCAGCTGGAGTCTGGTCTCCGCTCCTCATGACTGGCTAGCTTTCTCAAATACTGAGTCTGAGGTGGTTGTTTGGCATCGGCGTTAGCTTAGTGGTTAGAGGACTGGACCGGCAATCCAAAGGTGCTGGGTTCGATTCCCAGATACACCAGCAGGTATACTTTTTCACCTTTCATTCAATATGGACTAGGGCGAATTGAAACGGCTAGCTCAACATAAGAACCACTATTGTAAATGTGAAGGAGAAGAGTGGAGTGTAGTTTACCTGGCTAAAGGCCTTTCTGCGACCCAAAGCTCTCCTTACTAGCAGAGCGCCAATGGCCGTGGTGGGTGCATCACCGTTGTCTGCGCCAGAGCAGAAAGCATCGATCCAACTAGGCTTACATCTTGCATGAACTTCTTGCAAACCACTCGCAACTCTTTCGGCAACGTCGCACTGAACATCATCACCTGCTTCTCGTGCGGCGTAGCGCGGAATATCTCCTGCACGTCTCTGCGCATGTCTTAAACACACTCTCTGTCTTGGTCAGAAGTACCGTTGCCAGGGTAACAAGTTTTAAAAGAAACCTTTTTTGAAGGCTCAAAAAATTTTAAATCAATACGCAAATTAAGGCAAAAGGTGGGAAGAATCACGTTACTACATGCAATTTTTAGTAAATTCTTTGGAAGCAGCTAACATTTTATCTAGCAACATGCATAATACTTCTTTCTTTCTTTTGCAATGAGCCTAACAGCGACTGCTTAAGAAATCCTTAGGATTCACCTAGAAGTGCCTCTAAAGACAATTTTCGTTGAAATTAAGCAGTTATAGGCACTGTTTAGACCTGTATTGTCGTTTTCGAACAGATTTCTCAACGGACTTGAGGCACAAAAGTAGATAATTTTGTTGCAAGCACTTGTACTACTAGAGCAAAAATGTTTTCAATGAAAACTCTAGACCAACTAACCAAGATCGCCCAGCATTTTATCGCACTCGTCGAGAATGAAAAACTTGATGTTCTTGAGATTGAGCACTTTGGAGCGCGACAGCGCCAGCAGACGGCCCGGCGTGCCCACCACCACGTGCGGAGTGTTGGTCTTGAGGGTGTTCTCGTCTTTGCGAACGTCGAGGCCGCCGAAGAACACGGCCACCTTGATCGACGGCATGTACTTGCTGAACCGCTCGTACTCCTTGCTGATCTGGAAGGCCAGCTCTCGAGTGTGGCACATCACCAGAACAGACACCTCAACCACAACAGTTATATGGAGAAAACGGGAGAACAGGCAGTTGTACTTGTCCGTTGACCGGTTCAATCTGCTGCAGGGTGGCCAGAACAAAGACGGCCGTTTTGCCCATGCCTGACTTCGCCTGACACACTATGTCCATACCCAGAATTGCCTGAGGAATGCACTCGTGCTGCACTGAAACGCAAACGCTTACGCAAGGATAAGAAGCATACATGTACTAGGGGTTACCCCCTACTGGACCCCACCCACCAAAATCGTCGCGACTCCCCAAACCGGCAGGCCCACCCCCAAAATTTTGAATTTTGACTACCCCAACCCATTTTTCCGGCCCATGTATGCCCCCACCCAAAAATACAAGTACCAGTAGTGGCTCCAGTACTAACAAACTGGCTCAAAAATCACTGATTTTTAGCCTAAAATTCGCTTGAAAGAAAAGCCATACGAAACCGAATTTGGCGTTTCCACTGCTGATATTTAAGAGAAATCGGTGTTTTTGGAAGCCCTTTTTATGCTTTTTGCTTGGTTTTAGCTCTACCACGCCATTAGGCGGCTTAAAGTAGCGATTTTTAGCCTCTTTAGCAAGAAAAACGTGCTAAAAACGATTTTTCAGGCGTTTTGGATCGTTTTGAAATTTTGGACCCCCTGGGCGAAACCCTGTCAAGCCACCACCTAAACGAAAAGCCCTCCCCCACGCCGGTCCACGTATGTTTGACACGGTAGCGAACAATCGATCTATCTACTGAATGTCACGTAGCCCGTTAATCGCGCGGTGTTGGCCTTTCTAGCTGGGTGAGTAACTAGTAGCTACATGAGTGGCTATGAAACAGAAGAAGGTAAATGTATAGTTTCCGGGCGTAAAATCAGGAACCGACCCCAGATTAAAATAAATACTTTTAATGATCATAACTAATTATAAAATAACAAGTTTTATCGATAAATATCGATTATCGATTATTTTTTTTGGCAAAATTCCAAAATTTCAAAATCGTCCAAAATGGTCATGTTATATATCATTTGAAAGCCCTTCGTCTGACGAGTCTGATGATCACTACGTCAGTATAGGGCACGCCCCCGGGCGGCTGTTTTGCCAAATGTAAAAGTACCCCTAGAGACGCATCAGTATAGGCACGCTCCGGAGGGCCTGTTTTAAAAACATAAAAATACCCCTAGAGGACGCATCAGTATAGGCACGCTCCAGAGGGCCTGTTTTCCAAATATAAAAATACCCCTAGAGGGACGCATCAGTATAGGCACGCTCAGGAGGGCCTGTTTTAAAAACATAAAAATACCCCTAGGGGACGCATCAGTATAGGCACGCTCCGGAGGGCCTGTTTTCCAAATATAAAAATGCCCCTAGGGGTACGCATCACTATACTGATGCGTCCCCTAGGGGTACTTTTATGTTTTTAAAGCAGGCCCTCCGGAGCGTGCCTATAGTGATGCGTCCTTCTAGGGGTATTTTTATATTTGGCAGAACAGGACCCCGGGGCGTGTCCTATGCTGATGTAGTGATCATTTAGACTCGTCAGACGAAGGGCTTTCAAATGATATATAACATGACCATTTTGGACGATTTTGGAATTTTGCCAAAAAATAATCGATAATCGATATTTATCGATAAAACTAGTTATTTTATAGTTTGTTATGATCGTTAAAAGTATTTATTTTAATCTGGGGCCGGTTCCTGATTTTGCGCCCGGAAACTATACATTTACCCAGAAGAAACTGTCAGGGAAATTGTCAGTTGCTCAGTAAAGTGACCTCATCGTCTCATCAGTAAAGTAAAGTCTCATCATTAAGTTAGTTTGGTTACCTTCTGAAGGGTGCTCAAAACCGCAATCAACAATAGCTCTGAGCAGCTCGGGTTTAAGCAGGAAATCACGAAATCCAGAGCTGTGAATGGATGCGTATGTGCCCTGAACATTCAACAATAATAAGATTATCCAAGCGACAATGAATTGGGCTCACCTTAACCCCTTTCTTGGCCACATCGTTAGTTGTGTCGTTTTTATTGTTTTCTGTGGTCTCCTCCTGCTCCTCCTCGTAATCCAACAATTCGTTTTCATCCATTCCTGCCATCTCCAACCTGTCTCTACGATTCTAAACTCACCTAGCAAACGCCTAACTTGGTCACAAACAACAACAACAAACGAGCCAAGAGAAAATCGCAAAACTCAAGCTGCTCAGCAATTCCCATCTGGACGGATTTTTGTTATAAGCAAGTGTGCTGGCCGCTGGTCCCAACACGATTTTTATCGAGTATTTTGGGACATTACCCCTCCTTCAAAGTCGAAGTTACCGGCTTAGGTTAGGCTCGTACGCCCTACTTAGGCATTTATTTAGGCCGAGTTGAAGCGCAGATTTGGACTGAGTTCAGGACTAGGCTTTTAAGGTAGAACAAGACAACCTCACACAGGTACACGGGGGAAATGATCCGTGTTCGCTATTTAACGGTTTTGGTCAATGCATTATTGTCCTCTAAACTACGGACCAATTTACTACGAGTTGAGTTAATTTGCGATAACCACGGCAATCTCTCTTGAGCTCACTGATAGAGATTTTTATTGAGAACTTTTTAAGGAGGTTAATCTACTGTACGTACGTTTGCTAAGTTCTGGCATGTGGTCAAGTAGTAAGACAGGGCGGTACTGTTGTTTAATACCGGATTTTTCAAATGCGTATGCGTATGCGTATGCGTATACGCATTCCAATTACAAATGCGTATGAGTTTGCGTATACGCATTGCAAAAATCAATGCGTATTTTGCGTATTGCGCATGCGTAATGCGTAATCTCAGAAACATTCAGAAATTTTACTCAACAGCTCGTTTGTCTCTACAGTGTGTTCTTTAGGTATTCAACTTTATAATCAAACTGCAGCCTTGAAATGAATTGCAACGCAATTTTTTGAGCAAGTTTTGGCGATTTTTTTCAATTTCAGACACAAAAATTCCCAAAAACGCCTGAAAAACAGCATTTGAGCCCAAGTTCAAAGGAAATCGAAAGGTGCTGGTTTCGATTCCCAGCTACGCCCTTGCACATGCCTAACCTTTTCACATTCCTATTTAGCGATATTTGACGATTTTTGAGCGTTTCTAGTGCCCAACCCTCCCTAGAATTTGCAACCCATCCGGGCAGCGCCAGAGCCCCCCAGCCCCGCTCCCTCTTCGGCAGATGACCTGTTACATGTACATACTACAGGGTGGGCCATTTATCTATTCCCAGTTTCATTAGGACATAACTTTTTCCTACACAGACCGATTTTGCTGAAATTTTGTATAGATACACCCTGATACTTCAAGTTTTTACTGTTAAAACTTTAGCGCGTTCTGACATGAAATGTCTGAATAACAGTAAACTTTTTAAAAGTTCGTTATTGCACTGTGAATTATACTCGTAGTGCAGAACGAGGCTGAGAAGAAGAAGGCTGGAAGAGGAGCTGCTTTTTATGCAGGATGGGGCGCCTCCCCACTGGGGCCTGGCGGTGCGTGCATGGCTCAACAAGTGGTTCCCAAACCGCTGGATGGGCCGCGGATCCCCCAACATGCCCTGGCCACCACGCAGCCCGGACTTAACGCCCTGCGACTTTTTCTTATGGGGCTTTATCAAGTCAAAAGTCTATGCCACGCGACCGGCTACATTCCAGAACTGAAAGAGCGCATCAGGATGGCCTTTGAAGAGATTACGGTCGAGATGCGGCAGAAGACTATGCTGGAGTACCGACTGAGGCTGGAGAAAGTGATCGAAAAAAGTGGCGGCCACGTGGAGAGGCATAACTAGCGACCAGAGTGAAGGATTAATTTTAAATTTTAACTGTAAAAATTTGAAGTGTTAAGACATTTGTATGTAAAATTTTAATAAAATCGATCTGGCTGGAAAAAAGTTATGGTTATATGAAACCGGGAATAGATAAATGGCCCACCCTGTATATGTGTGGTATGTACAGTACGTGTGTTTTCAACAGGCAAGAGATTTTATGCGCTTTCCTACAAAAATCAGGCGAATGTTCATTTCTTGAAGAAGTCTAGTAGCAATCAAAGTTATAATAAACAAACGCAGTGGAAGCACAAACAGATAGTGTGCCCATACAACACAACTGAGGTCACCCAAAACCGTGGAAACTGAAAATTCAAGGTTTTGTCACACGGTTCCTATCCTCTAAAAACTTAGCCCCTTTTTAATATTAGCAAGCCCAACTTAGTTAAAGCTTTAAATGCCTCAGAAAATTTCCGGTGCCCTCACCTCACCCTAAAAACCGTGAAGAATGACCATTTGGTAATAATCTGAACAAAATATTTGCAAGTCATTCTAAAATGTAGCTATTTTTCAGACCCAATACGCATTACGCAAAAATATGCAAACTTTTGGCAGAATGCGTAATAATATTGCGTAATGAAATTCAAATGCGTATGCGTATGCGTATACGCATTCTGAAATGCAATGCGTACTTTGCGTAATGATATGCGTAATGCGTATACGCATGCAACAGTACAGGGCGGTAATAGCCAAACAATCGGCCCGACCCTCTCACAGATAAACTTGTTCTTCAAGAAGGCAAAAGCCCAATCCCTCATTCACTACTTTTTCTGTTTTTTTTATTATCAAGAATGTGCTTGTATTAGGTGTAGAACAGAGAGCACTGATTAGAATGTGGTACCACTCTAGGGCCGACAAAACTGATTGGCGATCGACCACTACTAGGGTTAGTTATTTGTTGTTCTTGAAATGAATTCCTTTTCCGTCGACACTTAACCACTCCGCTGCTGTGTGTCAAGAAGATATCTATTATGCTATAAGCTACGCTTGATCAGACTGCAGACAAAGTCTGAAATTTAAAAATCAGTTTACTTGAATAACGTAAAAAGTCTAATAAAAACGCACGCTCCAATAGTAGCGTTCTTTACGGACAGCCCCGGAAATATAAACGCGCACGCTCTAATAATAGCGCTTCCACGCACTACTATCAACGGTTTGTACGCGTTTCCAATGTAGAATACTGTCCCTATGAGACAATTTTCTTTGATTAGGCTTGCAAACATTAGTATGCTTAAACTCATATAAAGATTGTTTGTGTTGAAGACAAAAATACCCTGTATTTTCAGAAAAATAAGTAGACTTGAGATGGCCAATGTAGCATTGAAATAATAAACGCGCACGCCCCCAAAAGCAATCAAGAAAAGTTTTACGGTATTTGTCAGTTCAATTGAATGGCGTCAGTCAAAATTAGCATAAAACAGCAGCAGTGCCTAAATCAGTCACACAATAGATGCATAGTTATCTGCGTACCATCAAAGCCACTCTTCTGTCCGATTGCGTTTTCTCGGCGTCGGTGCTGCCTCGTGTTTGGTCTTCGGTTTCCCAGTTGTCCTCTACGTCGCGTAGGGTGGTGTAGTTGGGGTCTTTGAAGCGTCGATGGTGTCCTTGCTTTATGGCCTCCACTTTAACTTTGTCCCGACTTTCGATCGCCAGTTCTCTGGGTTGAATGTCCGAGTTAGAGGAGGTGGTGGTGGTGGGGCTGCTGGCGATTGGACTGGCAGTGGTGCGGCGTCGTCTCTCTTTCCTCGAGGGATACGGAGTGGTGCCGGGCTTCGATACGTACTGGGCGTTTTCTAGGCTTCTGTCGATAGTTTCGCTCGAGTCGTTGTCGCTGCTCTTTGATTTTCTGGGTTTGCTAGAGCTAAATCGGCCTTTCAGACAATGGCAACAGTTCAGTACTAACGGGGCACAACTAACCAAACTCACTAAACACAACCACCACAACATAACAACTAAAGACCAGTAAAAATAGTTTTCCTGCATATTAACAAATCGTTTGCGCAAGTTTGCAAAGTTCGAAAAAGGGGAAGATATTTTTTGGCCGCTACTGTGTATTCCACGGCCGGCCGAGTGTGGATGCACTATACCATAATTACCAGAGGGGTTGGGAAATTCGCGACCCCTCCGGTAATCAGTGGCGTATCCAGGATTTTGGAAAGGGGGGTGTAAAATTTTGAAAGTGCCTGGTTGGGCCGCTGCCCAACCGGGGTAAGAAAATTTAGCAAAATTAGCTTTCAAAAACGCGTTTAAAACGCATTCCGAGCTTAAAATTAATAGAAATTACAAGTTTTAGTAGTTTATAATAGCCTGGTTCTGCCCGACCAGGGCGAGAAAATTTTGATATTTTAGACTTCAAAAACGCATTTAGAAGGCATTCTGAGCACAAATTAGACAGTTTTAGTCATAATTCATTAGTTTCTTATATTTTTGACAGACTTTTTCTTCCTACCTCCACCGCAAAGGGGGGGGGTGTACACACCCTACACCCCCCCTGGATACGCCACT